>JAOEGS010022683.1:91236-112654 GCA_025447755.1 Corythornis vintsioides | reverse complement strand
AGCAGCAGGCTGTGCTGCCATCCAGAGAGACCTGGACAGGCTGGAGAGCTGGGCAGGGAGAAATTTAACAAGAGCAATTGTAGAGTCCTTCATCTGAGGAGGAACAACCCCGTGTGTCAGTACAGACTGGGGACTGATCCGTTGGAGAGTTGCTCTGGGGAAAGGGACCTGGGGTCCTGGTGGACAAGGGGATGAGCATGAGTCAGCAATGCGGCCTTGCAGCCAAGAAGGCCAATGGATCCTGGGATGCATTAGGAAGAGTGTGGCCAGCAGGTCAAGGGAGGTTCTTCTCTCCTTCTACTCTGCATTGGGGAGGCCCCACCTGGAATACAGTGTGCTCCATGGCAGGGATGTTCCTCAAATGGCAATGTTAAATGACTCTAGCAAAACCCTGGGTATGGCTCCAGGCTTTCTGCTGACTTGGCTGGATCGAACTTTGTGGTGAGCTCAGATCACTCGAGGCCTTGACTGGGTGAGTTGTTTCTTCAATGTTGAAAATTCCTCCATATCTCTGGATATGTCTGTTCCTGTGTTTAACTAATCTTACTGACTTCAGTCAGTGCCTAGGTCTGTAAGTGTAGAGCACAAAGAAAACATGCAGGTGGGTTTGTGAAGGGGTGGGTATTGTCTGTATATTTGCTTAATTAAAAAAAAAAATAAAACCCCACCAAAAAGATCCCACATTTGGTTCATACTATTTCAATGACTTCTGAATTCTTACATATTAATTATGCCATTTCCCAAATATGAAATAATTAACAATTGATCTTATGCCTCACGAATATGTTCTACTACAGCTATAGCCCTGGGCTGGACGGTCTGTTCTGCTGGGATCTATAATTTGAATCATGTGGAGAAATCTCAGAATTTTTGACTAAAGGGCAGATCATATAGTGGATATGATGATGTGTAGCAGAATGTTTGCATGAATAGGTTAGCTTTCTAACATACAGCTCCTAAGGCCCAAGACAGCACCACTGTGACTTTGCAGGCTCTGAAGATAAAATGATATAAATACTTTTGGTCAAATCCAGTTACATAAAAAACCGAGTTAAAAAAAAATAATTGTACTATTCTATCAGTTTCTTTTTGTACATTGATCTCACTAATGTGATAAGCATTTCTAGCTGTCTCTGGAGTCTTACTGATTTTTTTTTGCTAACATATTTTTTTAAACAATTGTGTGGAGTGCAGTTACAGAAAATTTGCAATTGACTTTTTCAATGTGCATTCTTCAGAGTCCCAGGGCAATAGTGGGATGCAAATTCTTGTTAGACTATTGGCTTTATTATCCATCCCATGATTCACAGGGAAATGTTGTAATGACTTCTTGCACCAGCAACTAATTCTTTTAAGAGATGAAAGTTATTTCTTCTCCTGGCACAGATAGTAGAATCTGCCTTCAAAGAATGATATGGCATTAATAGTACAAGCTGCCCAACACTTCTAAAGGAGTAAAAACTGCAAGACTTACTTTTTTTTTTTTTTTTTTTAAAGTGTATACACAAGCCAGCTGTATGGGGTTTTTTTTTCTTATCCTGTGCTTCAGAGGCAGAAATGTTTCCTCCTGCTACTCAGACACAGCACATGTTAGCAATAAGTGAATGATATTTAAGATGGAGAAGAGAAAAACAATTCTGACCAGAAGACTGACCTAACTCCCAAGTCAAAATTAACTTATGAAACTTGGAATAATTCAGTCAACCTTTCACAGCTATGCTGGCTGCTCTTAATACAGAAGTGAACAGGTTCTTAAACCAATATGGAGTGTGTACTTTGTGACCACCTAGACAGAGGTGCAGTTTCTGTTCCCATCAGCATTAGTGGCACTTAGATCTTCTCTGCAATATACTACTGTGATGTCTTGTTGACTTTTGAAGAGGACCTGCTCCAGAATATCACTTTCCTTGTGTTTTCAAATTTCCTATCAAAATTAATTGATGATCTACTAAGGGTCAGTTTGTGACTTGTCCCTTAGCTGAAATGATTCTTCTACTTCCCTGGTGGTTTTATTTAATCAGGATAGAAAACATTTCATCTTAGTAGGCCTAGTAAATCACTCTACAGAATTTCTGATTATAATATTAGTGGTCTGAGTGGTTTGCAGATATATTTTGTTATGGGTAAATTAATTCATGGTTCAGGTGTCTTGTATCTCCAGTGAAGATGTTACCAGTGTTTTGTACTTTAATATTTCTGTGGAAAATGTAGCTTGATTTTTTTTATTTTTTTTGCACATTTGTACTTTTAACAATGATACATCCTAGGTGGACTCACCATTATGTAGGGTGACTGTGTCTTCCTCCTTCTCTGTCTAGTTTGATCCTTGAGCATGGATTATCAAATGATAAATTAATGATCTTTGAATTCAAACTCTATTTTGCTTCACTTTAGTTCTCAAGTTTCTCCAGATACTTTTTCATGATGCTTCAATCCTTTTCAATCTGTCATGAATAACCATTTCATACATACTAGATATTCAGTATACTGTTGCATTTTTTGTGCCACCACCTTTAATTAAACACTTAGCACCCATGTAGAATTTCACTCCTAACTTTTCTTCATGACAATAGTTTCCCTGTCAGCAAATACTATTTCTATTTTTCCATTAGTGACTTCTTGATGTGCTTTATAATTTTTTTCTTTATAATAAATACATTATTTCTACCATTTATTTACTTTTTTACATGTTATACTAGATCAAGTGGATCAACCATATTCTGGATTACAGCAACTCCTTTGTAAATTTCTGTAAATGAAGGCAGACTATTAATCTAGCCTTAGAATTTGAGTAGATTATTTTTTTATCTTAAATTCACCCCTTCTACTACATTATAAAGTTACTTCTAGTCTTTTTCCCCAGTGTATGCATACTGAACCACTTCTTATTCCTATTAATTTGCTTCCTAAATTCTGATTCCTCTTCTAGCAATACCTGTATTGTTCCTGTGCTTGATGATCACTACCATGCATCTCTCCATAGTGATTAGTCTCTTTACCATTCTTTGTAATTACATCTTTATTTCCCCTATATTAACTCTTTTCTCTTTTGGAGGTAAGTAGGTTTGGTCCCTGTGTTATGTTCATACAAGGATGTGGTGACATTGCTGATCCCCTGCCTCTGGGTGTACTAGGCTAAATTTCAATTTACATGTTTGAATTTTCAGTCCAACTGAATTCCCTGACTTTATAGACTTGGTTTGTTTTTGGTTTTGTTTTGCTTTTTGTTTTAATCATTAGCTTGATTTACAGAACTTTTATGTTATTAACTTCTGGTAATGCTCTTCAGGACCATTTCTGTAATAAATTTTTCTCAAACTAACAGTTTCTTACCTATTTTGTCATAGCTTTTAAACACATTTCTAAACTAGCAAAGGAGATTTTATGACTCTTCATTTCCAAAATGGCTCAATATGGCAAATAACATTTTAAAAACCATTCTGTATCTGAAGCCTTAATTAGCTGTTCAAATGGGAACAAGTAAGGGAAAGTGAGTCTTTCTTCATAAATTATACATCCACTACTTGAAATAATTGTTGGACCTCTTACTATTATTTTTTTTAAGTCTGATGCTGAACTTTAAGCTTCTTTTTTCTTTTTTCCCAGGCTGCTTCTTAATGATACTCATGTTTCTGTGCATTTGAAGTCCTTGCTAGGATGGTCCTGTTTCCAAACTGCCTAAAGACACTGTCTCACATAATTCAGGTCTCTATAGAAAACTTGTAAATCCAAAGCAATTCCCTGCACAACCCTCCCTGTTTCCCTTTCATTTAAGAAACAAATCATTTAGGAAACAAAACAAATTACAAATTCCTCCTGTAAGGGATTTGTAATTATTATTTTATGTATGCTATTTTGAACCTGCCACACAGCCCTCCTTCCCAATAAACCTGTGACTAGAGACACCACCATGTCTTGCTAACACCAGGATACAAAGTTTACTGCTCTCTTAGTTCCAAGGCTTGTTACCCTGTCTGAGAGCAAAATTAGATGGGGTTGGTATGGTTTGTTCTGTACTGATCCAAGGAGAACCTTCAGATATATCGCTAAGGGATGCAGGAGCCAGGAGAACTAGATGAGGCTGTCACTATTTTGCTGAACACAGGTTAATTTATAGCCTCTCTGATGTGATGAAGTACTAAAATTTTATGCTTTTGAAGTTAATGGCAAAGCAAAACAATTCACCCTTTACTACTCAATTCTGGTGCAAATGAAGAAAATCTTAAAAACATTTTCATTGTGTGTTTGAAATATGAGTATTTCATGATCTTCCTTTCCTTTGGAACAGAGTTTAGCTTCCCAGAGTCCTTAGGAGACCAAAGCAGGGTAGTATTATGCTATTTGCCTTTCGAAGGATTCTCAGTAAAGCCATGAAAGTGAAGAACTTGGGATCCCAGAAGTGATGGGTTTGTCTTTCACACTGTAAACAACTGGTAAATGGCAAACACATCTTCGTGTATTGCTCCACAACTGGGAATCTGGCACTTCCAGTGCTTCATAGCAGCACTCGTCAAAGGAGTGCTAATGAGAGAATTAAATCCATGTGATTAGCAGCAAAATATAAATGATGTAATAAAATGCTGGTGAGCATCTGATGATTTGAAGATGGGGGAGGTTTAGGGAAGGAGTCACATGTTGTGCTCTGGATGTGAGACTTGCCAGCATCTCGGGCTCCTCTACCTCTGCTATTTTTGCTCTTACACGTGCTTAGCACTGAGGGTTTTTTTTTTCTGGCTGAGGAACATGCACAGAGTTAAGGAATGGGGAAGAAGTCCATGTGCTCTCTTTGCTTAGGGTCATAGCTCCTTCCTCACGACCTTGTCACACACAGTGACTCTGCCCATGTATGATGACCCTGACCCAGTAGGTCTTTTTCTTCTGGTCCCAGTACAAATTGTCAATGTTGAAGAGTTAAAGTCTGATTTCAGGGTTGTTGTGTTCACTGCTGCCTCAATGTTGTTAAAGGTCCATTTTGTCTGCTGTTTTACTGTTGTTTTATGCTGAAAATTGACTTTCTATAGTCATTTAAATTGGTTGTGATGTCTAACATTGCATGCCATCTTATAGGCATCTGCAATGACAGATATGAGTGTTCATTTAACAGATTAATGGAGGGCTCAGCATGTTTGGAAAATTATGAGAGAGAGAACACAGGTCAGCCAGAAAAATCATAGAGCTATAGAATGGTTTGGGTTGGGAAGGAACTTTAAAGGTCCAGCCCCCCTCTTGTGAGCAGTGATGTCTTTAACTAGACCAGGTTGCTCAGAGCCCTGGCCAACCTGACCTTGAGTATTTCCAGGGACTGGGCTTCTGTCAGCTCTCTGGGTGATTTGTTCTAGTGATTTGTCACCATCATTCTAAAAATTTCTTCTTTTTTATATAAATCTACCCTTTCTTAGTTTAAAACCATCACCCCTTCTCCTGTTTAACAGATCCCAAGATTTCCTGGAGGCTCCCTTTAAGTACTGAAAAGCTGCAACAAGATCTCCCTGGAGCCTTCTCTTCTCTGGCCAAAACACAGCCAACTCTCTCAGCCTTCTTCACAGGGCAAGTGTTCCAGCCCTCTAATCATAATTATTTTTATGGCCCTCCTCTCAACTGCTTCTACAGGTTTGTGTCCTCCTTTGCTGAGGTCTTTCATTTATTTACTTATTTTCCCCCTCCTACAAGCTGAAAAAGCTTGAGGAAAATGTAGTGCAGACTGATTCTCCGTTGCACTTACAACTGTCATTTAACTTGAGTGAAAGTTCATCACTACTAATGATTAACTACTAATGATTAACTGCTAAGAGACCATCATCTAAGAAGTTTCCCATTATCAGGGCACGTGTGAATCTTCCTCAGAACTCTGCCACGGGCTGCCTGTGGCATGGTTTGATGTGCTGTTGTAGGAGCTTGATGCTTGTGAAGATTTTTGGCTTCCTAAACTGTTCACTGCATGCTAGGGGTGGTTATTTTTTGTTCTGCATGGAACAGAAGAGAACTTGTTTACTTTACATCTCTTCTCCAGATGTATACTGTAGTTGTGCTTACAGAAACAAACTAAATATACTTAAACATCTAAATAAGTAATGATATTAGGCATTATTGCCCCAGATTGTCTATTTAAATGAATTATCAACTTATGAAAAACATTTTTCTGGATATTTTTTTCTCAAGGCTAGGATTTTTTTCAAGGCAAAATTGGTGTAACTTCTTGAAATTTATTATATGTCCTATTGAAGCAAAATTAAGTAAATACCATTTAATAATTGCTACAAAAACTGCAAACTGATTAATTTTCATTAATGGATGGTGCCCAACTACTGTTTAGCTACTGAGAGATTTTTTCCTTTGCACAGCATTTGTGAAACAAAAGGAAAATTTACTGAGTGACATATAATTTTTGGTTTTGTTTGTTTGTTTTTGTTTATTTTTTATTTTTAACTCAAATTAGGGACCAACTCTGGGCTCTCTTGCTGTAATACAGATAAATATGAAAGTACTAATGGGATTTGTCAGTAAAAATACTTGGTATTCCAGTGTTCCAGTTACAAAGTGTGAACACAAGTGATGGATGTTTTTCAGTTGGGTCACGTTGTTGTTGTTGTTACTGCCACTGGATTCCTTTAAATTATTGTGTTACGGATAAACTGAGTATTGCAAAACAGCTTTTCACAAAACGAAGCTGAAATGAAGTTGGAATAAAAGTGAAATTTAACTTTAGATATTAATTACAGTGCTGGAATGCTGTTGTATTTCAAATGGAGAGTGTTTTTAACTGCACGTTCTACAGATATTGGATAGAAACCCAGCTTTTCAGTGAGAGGCTTTGCTGGTTTTTAGTAACCCACACCTGAGCCAGACTTTGTCACCTTTACTTATGGTAACTTTTCTACTCCCCAGTCATAATGTGCCTGTCAATGAGTGGAATCAGTTTCTGCCCCGGAGTTAGGATTTACACGAAGAAACCAATGAAGCTTTAGTTAACTTCTCCTGCCACCTCGTGGACAAACAAAAATAGCTTTTTTCCCCTAGAATAGTGAAAATCTGAGGAAGTACAGTGCTCACCCCTAGCAGCCATTGACTTGTGAAAATATCAGCCTCCCTGCTAGCTACTTTTCAACAGATACTAATAAACAGGGTGACACAAATTGAATTTCTCATCAGGAAACCTCTGTCAGCCCCCAGAGTTAATCAAAAACTTATTTTTTTACTCCAGTGAAAGTATAGTCCCTCATCTCAAAATTTTTGAACCCTAAATAGCAAGTTATCTAGCTGAGAGTGCTGCCTTTCACTGATACTAGAGTAAGAGAACAATAATGTAGGTTTTGCATAGCCTTTGTTATAAAAAACTGTGGGGATGCTTATGTTTTTACACATATAGTCAGACATCCTTGTCCTAACGTTAGGCAGAGCTGGTTTTTAGTGGCTAGGTTTTATGGTAAATTGCCCTAAAGTAATCAGCAAATGCTGTCGGGGGGTAAATGGCAGTGTGGACTTAATGACAGTAATTACAGACCTAGCCTTGCAGTTTGTAGCACTCGCACTTAGATGAAGAGATGCTTTCTGTTCTAAATCTGACCACTGTGTTTGAATGCTGGTTCCTGAAGCAGCATTCAAGAAGAATGTTTGTGGTACTCTGCCAGTGGTAAAAAGCAACTTAATTTCCCTCCTAAGTATCATGAGTGGATGTAAACACTTCTGCTGACATTATTTAAAGCTGACATCATCAGAGATGCTCTGATTTTTGAAGTCAAAACAGTAAATAAATAACACTATATCACATGCCTCCTGAGTGAATTGATCTTATTGTTTTGAATTTATTCTAATTAATTTATTTCCCTTGATTGCTATATATATTTTATTTTTAAATTTATAATTCCTTAGGTAAGGGTTTAGTGTGGTTGAATTATCTTAATGTTACTCTGTAGTGCTATTATACTCCACACAGACAATGTGTTGGTTCATACCTGCCAAAGGGCTTTCATATTTGCCAGTGTGTTGCCATGTAATTTGAAAAAAAAAATCATGCTTTCTAGTGTTTTCCTTCAACTAGTTAGTGAAATGAAAAGAGTGGCTTTATTACTACCTTCTAGGGTATTTTCCTGGCATGGATATCCTTAATTTACTTTTTTTTATGGCATTGCCTTTTATGAAAGACTCAATTAACAAAAACTTAGAGGTGAAATCTCTCAGAGGAACCAATATAACTGTGTTTTATCTCCTGTATAGTATGATTCAGGTCATAACATCTTTTCTTGTAATTCCTTAATTAAGCTTGTGGTTTCTATCTGAACTGTAATCTATCTCAGAGAAAAAAATAGCCAGATGTGTGTTGCTTTCCTTGGTCCTGTATCCTAGTGATTGATTATCTTTGCCTCAGAGTTACTGATAGAGAAGTGAACTCACTCTTAGACCAATATTCTCCTGCTGTTGTGGAAATGGAATGTCAGAAACTCAGGTACATAGGTTTAATCATAAAATTGCTGCTTTTGGAGGAATTATGTACTATGTCAGCTGAGGTTAAATTTGGTAAAGAGCTCAATGCTAAATTAAAATTAGATATTTATGTGATATTGCCAAAGTGAAATGTTACAACTCTTCTCTCAAAGACCTTAAAAACACTAGAACAAAATCATGTCTCATTTTTAATTTCAGTAAGAAGAGGAGGAAAATAATCTGTTTTTCATCTACTCCTCTTTACGGTTATGACCACATTTTTCCAGTTTCTGTAGCATGTAACAGTTGTACACATTCAACATCAGCCATCTGTATGATCAACCTACTGACAGGTATTTTGCAGTTTCAGAAATACTACTTTAGGTAAAATTCCACTTATGCCTCAGTGGACTGGTTAACAAGCTTTGGTGTCAAAGACTTTCTTGAGAGAGAGAATTTGTCCCATAGTTGCAGCACACAATGAAAGTGCACTTGTAGAAGGCTGTGTGAGGAGGTGCTAAACAGAAACTACCCTTTCTATAAGGGTCTTCTAAATGAAAAAGCTATTTGGAAACACAAAATATAAGTATTGATTCTGTTTTTCTCATTGGGAGACAGAGATGGGTAGTGTGGCAGCAAAAAGGCATAGAAAAACTACCAGCTGTCACAAAATCAGAAAGGAGTCTGACTGAGCTGAAAACCAATCTCAGATCTTGACTTCTAGCCTCATGGTTCAGCATCAGGATCTTTCTGTCTATCATGAGAAAGCTCCAGTACAGTATTATAGCATGTACCTTGACATAACATTTTTAATTATTTTTTTTTTTAATGAGCTTTTATTTTTTCAGAAGTTAGCATTTGTGTGAACCAAGCCTCAACATAGACAAGAGAAAAGGTCCTTTTCTGGCTTTGATAGACCTTTTAGCTTGCAAGTACATTGCTGAGTAATCTTCAGTGCTGTAATTCAAAATCTGAATTGTTGACTTAAAAAAATTCTCTCTACATGAATGCATTAAGAGTTATATCATTGTAAAGGATTAATAAAACAATGAAACCAAGGACTTAACAGTATGTTGGAATTTAGAATATTATTAAGGCCCTTGTCAGATTGTGGAGTTAAGGGGCCAGAACTGCAACAGAGTCTGATACCTTGAATTCTTTGCAGTTCTTTTTAAAGATGCTTTTATTTCCCCCCCTCTGTAAGAGATAATTGCATTTCTGTAAGAAACTGGTATTGCATTGTGCAGAAAAGTTGCTTTTTGACTTATATTCTATTTATTTTAAGCCTTTTGTAGCAGCAATGCAGAAATAAATAGACCAGGTATTGGAGTATACCTGTAATATATTGGAGTATATTATATAACAGAAATTATCGAGTTGATACCTCCCAGCTTCATTTATTTTTTTTCATCCCTGCCTGAGCAATACAAATATCCTGCCTTTTCAGTACAGTTTAATGAGAAAAAAATCTTAGTGCATTATGGATAGAGCCAAGAAATAAAAGTTACAGGAGAAGAAGAGGGAGGGAAGGGTGAATAAATGTAGAGAAGTAGAAGGGAGAGAAGAACCCAAGGATAAGAGCCACATGTATCCAACTGCTGCACATCTCCCTGATGGCCAGATGAAACAGTGCAGCAGGGAGATGCAGAGGGGCAGCAACACCATGCCTTTCCCCCCACCAGTTGCAGTCCAAGCAGCCAAATGCTGTTGCTGCATATGCTGTAATTAATTCCTTTGGCTACAGGGTGATCCAACTGCTACATTTTCTTCCACTGCTGACTCTAACACAGCCCTCCCTGTCTCTGTGCTTTTTCAAATGATGGCTCTGCCATTCCATTTCAAGCTTTTCACCTGCAGCAAGGTTATTATCCTCATTTTTGCCACCTTATTTTTACTGCAGGTTGACTTCATTACTACATGTCTGAAATCTCCTTAATCACCCTTCTGACTTAGATGTTCTTAGTACAGCGACCAGCAGAGCAAGAGGTCAGATTGCTTTGTCCTTTTAGGTAAGTATGTGCTCAGTTAGCAGTCCCCCATTCGAATGTGTTGTCACACAGATGTCTTGATTGCCAGCTAAATGATCTTGGAAGTACCTTCTGCTTAGTGAATTTTAGTGAACTTGAAAGTCAGTCCATGCATTCACCTTCATTTTGTTTATGCTTATACCTCATAGGAGAAGAAACAGAGTTTCTCATTAGAAGAAAGGTTGTACATTTATCTTTTGCCAGAATGGTAGATAAGTGTGTTCTGGATGCTGATATTGTATCAGCAGAATTTGATGTATCCCAGTTTTCACTAGCTATCTTGAGTGAGGATGGATTAGTGCATATTTTCTGTAAGCAGCTTAATTTTATTGTTATATTAAATTCCTTACTTAGCATAAAAAGTGATTGTCAGTAAAAAAGCTGAGAACTTTCATTGGTAGTTCAAGGGGGTATATTTTCAATCCTAACTTGTCATAGATGCCATATAGATTAAATCATATGTAAATTTTCAGATTTTGGTTTTTTTTCCATATAATTTCATCTAACCAATATCTTCAACAGCCATTATACATCAGTAAGGAAGAAAAATGCCAAAGGCATAGTGATTTCAGAGACAGACAGTACACAACTTCTCTAGTAATATAATGAGCCATTTACAAAAAAAACAAATCATAACAGAGTGTTCTTCTGCAGCAGAAGAAGGAATAACATAACCTTTGTGGTATTGATTTGCTGTTCTGGATTGGCCTAAAAGGGGAATCAATTCTGTTAAAGCTGTTAAAATATCTGCCCGTGTCTTTAAAAGTTGATCTAAGATTACCCATGTTCCAGAAGTTTTTTTAACTTGTAGCTAAACATTAAATGAATCTTTTATTTTGTGTGAAGTGTAATTATTAGCTAAAGAAAAAGCACCTGTAAATAATTTAATCTGTTGAAATAGTTTTAGTTATGACCAGATAATTTAGGATGAGTAATGACTAATTTTGGCTCTTAGTTTTCTGTTTGTGGAATGCAAATGGCCAGACACACAAATAAATTAATGAATTATTTTAGCTGCTTTTAATTTGCTTATTTTCTAAAGATAGTTCAGGGGAAGGGTTACTCTGTGTGTCATCTTTAGATATGCTCTACTTGTTTCTATCAGAAACTAAAGGCTGAGCAGATGGATCTTTTATCTGGATTGGGTATGACTCTTCTATTCTTGTATGGCTGTGAACACGGTGCATTATGCAGTGGATAGATAAATGTTCCAGTGTTTCTGATTCAAATACTCTTACATAAGATTTTACAGTTTTGTCTGCAGGAATTCTTCTGCATGAGTCATGGAAAGTTGCATTTTCTGAATTCTACTAGTAAAATGAAATGCAGAGTCTTTTCTTCCTTTATCTTTCTTTTAGAAGCCAGCTCCATAGATCCAATACACCTAGCAAAAGAACTGAAATTTTTTAAGGAGGCTTTAACTATAGGGTACTGTGGGATGACAGTCTAGCTTGCTGTGAGACAGGAATGCAGGCTAATATAGTGCACTTCAGGAGAAAAAAATCAGATTTTTTTTGACCATGAGATTTGTGTGCTGTCGCTGAGAGCAGAGACCCCCTGTACTAGCATGCCAAATAGTGAAGGAGGGAGTCTTGTGAAGATAAAATGGGTCCTGTTCCAGCTAAACCAACAAAAACAAACAGCCTTTACATCCATTTTGAAGGTTATAGTGTCTGAACCTTTGTCTAATTAATGGTAACATTAGTCTTAAAGCATACACGCCTAAGTATGGTAACGAGCCTATACCTGCATGACTATGTTACTCAATTGTTCACCCAAATCACACTAGATGTCACCCAAAGACAGGGACAGATGGAATCAAGACATAAAAAAACTTGAGGGAAATACCTCTCTGGTGCAGAGTGGCAGGGGGAGAATAGTGAAAATCTAGCAGAGACAGTCAACAGGCTGGGCTCCTTTTCCACCACCCAAGACAGGGGCATATTTTTCATAAGAATTGTGCCTTCAATATACTGTAGAACTGATTTTAATAAAGCTCTTCTATCCATTTTCACATATCCTTTTCCAAGGAATCTGTTTTCGAGAGGATTATTTCTGTAGAAAAGGGAGAAGAAAAAGAGTTATTTATGTATTTATATGAAGTTAGCCCCAGGCAGAGAGGAATCTCCTTGGGGAAGTGACTTTACAATTTGACTACCCCGCAGTGATCCTGGCTATCCACTTGGTGAATATTTCAGCTCCTCAAAGCACCAGCAATTTCAGGAGGACTTGTGGCTAAACTGTTCTCTAAGGAGGCAGCTGCTGCAGCTGTGAAAATGCCTATGGCATTAAGGATTGCAAGAGGGGAGGCCTCCAGCACTTCTGAACATTTTTTTTTTTATCAGAGATGCCTGTAGCTGCTGTGTAGTTTTGTTTTAGGGGCTCTCAGCAAGTTCTAGCCCAAGAGGAGCAGAATAAGAGTAAAATGGTTGGTGCAGAAAAACCAGCAGTCGCATGTTTGGAAGGTTTTCCTCACTAGTCTGACCCTGTGTGCAGAGAGTCCATTAGCAGCTGGAGAGCATCAAATGCACTCCTGGTTCTCATTTTTCTGGGACAGGTTCACTTGAAGGCCTTCATGTGAACGTGCATGCTCACATGCTGTCACCAGTCCACTGTGGGAACTGAAGAACCCAAAGTGGGGATCACTTCAAAAGTAATTCCAGCTCTGGACTGAAATATTGACGTTGACACAGCTAGATTCAAAGTGTGGCTATCACACAGTATTCCCCAGGTAGCAGATAAGATTGCTGCTGCATGACTCCACCAGTGCCTGAAGATGTTTATAGTATCCTAGGTCCTTAAGCATTTAAACTGCATATGTAGATTTCACACAGCAATTATTTGGCACAAGTGGCTTTTTCAATGCTTCTCTGGGATATGGTCTTTAACTCCTCCATGCTTTGGATCATTTGTCTAGAAAGTGTATAATACAGTGGTATCCTCCAGGATTTCAGGAGCTGTTGGAGGGGGAATAATGAGATTATATATAGGCATCTTTTTTATTTCCCTCTTTTTCCCTCTCCCCAGAAGAACACTAGGGTTAGAGTTGTTATTCTTTTCCTAAGGCTCAAAACAGGAGATGAGCATCCTTCCAGCAAGAAAAGCTGAACCACTGGTGTAACCAAATGGTTTTAAACTGTGCTGTTTCTGTTGTGGCAGATTGCCAGTAAGTGATGACATTGAGATGGCATGGTACTACTGTGTCTGGCCTTTTCCCAGACCTGGATGGATGCTGGGAATTCTGTTCCTTTGCTGAGAACTCAACTGTTAGGAGGTAATATCCTGTGACGCTCCAACAGCTCACAAAATGAAGAAGGAACACTGTCAGTATTTATTTCATCAAAAATTCCTTCTTCTGCACTACAAACCAAAGTTTTAAATCTAATTCCTGCACAGGTAAACCAGAAAAATCTTAAATCATCAATTCAGAAATGTAGGAGACCAAGGAACTCGGTTTTCTTGTAGCTGCAGATGGCACTGAAGAAAATAGTTCTGTGCTGGACTGTCTATAAATGTAGTAACAGGAGTCCCTCTATACCCTTATCCTCAGCTCTCCTGTAGCAGGTCACCCTTGCACTTAACTATGTGAGGGGGGATTTAAACTATGATTTTTTGAAGCCAAGCTTTTCATCTCCATAGTCTGAGGCTTCCTCTACCCAGTTGCATACTAAAACTCCAGCATCATGCCCTGTCTACTTCCCTCACTTATGGTAGCTGCTGTTTACCAGCTCTGTGCTTCCTTGCTCTTGATCCAATGTCTGGATTAGGATGTTGGGGAGTTACCATTGGCTAGTTTCCTCTATCTTACTGAAAAACCTGGGGAATTAGAAACTCAGATATGCATAGTCGTGGGTGGTATGCTTCCTCCATTTGTCTGGTGGTGCTGACCCTATGGCTTAAGTAGCCTCCCCATAGATAATACCTAGGAACTGTCTTGGTGGAAGCATGCAGCTGAGCTGTGAAGGTAAATTCTTGAAGACATATACCTCCCATAATAGCAACACTTTTCATTAAGTAAGTATCTCCAAACTGACTCTCCTTAATTTCCCCTCAGCTTTGCTAACTCAGAATCCAGGAGATAATTGCATTGCTCATATGAGGAAGATGCAACTGCAGATACTTTATCCTATGAACACAAGTGCAGGTACCTCCTCCCCTCATGCTCATTTTGGCTTTGATATGGTAAAAAGCTTGGCACATGGCCTGTGAATTTTGATGGGATGGATGTCAATATCTTTCTCAGAAGCTGACATGCTCACTGTTCTGTGGATTATGGCTCATGAGCTGCTGCAAAACTCAGTTGGTCTGCACTCTGAGCACATAATTCCTTTTATTTGGCAGACTTTTAAAAATAGAGAGAGAAAGAGTGAGAGAGGGAAATAGAGGCCATCAGCTTGTTCCCAAACAAGAACATCCAGAATGGCAACGAAAAATGTTGCTGCTGTGTTACACAACCATTAGGATTGCTTACCATCAAAGGTCAAAAGCATTAACCACATGGTGGGAATGTTTATAAATAGACTCTCTATAGAGCTTTACCTAAAGTGGAATGGATAAAACATTTTGACTCAGGAAGACCAATTAGATCCAGTACGATCTTTTAATTTAATAGCTGCATTAAGCAAGATGCAAGAATGTTGGTACACACAGACAGAGAAAACTAGACATTTTCACTGCTTATGGAGCCTGAAATAGAATACAATTTAAACTGGACTCACAGAAGGCCACAGTACAGCTCACCCTGTTGTGGCTATGTAGAGAAGGTAGGCAGAGAAAGATTTTCCTAGCCCTGCTATGGCCATGTGACAATTAATGCATCTCTTGCCCTCATTAAGATGTGGTGGCATGCTCTTTGTACCAGCAGGGATAGGGTGATCCCAAAAGTGATTGGGAGCTTAGATCCCATGAACAAATGTCAGTCATCTGCAGAGTCCTGACCATATTCTCTTAGCAGTTTAGGATACAGGTATTTCTGACATACCATTTATAAAGTTTACCATCACACACTGATTAAAGATGTTTGCCAAATATTCAAAAACAAGGAAATGCTAGAATTAAGTGTGCTTTAGGCTTTTTTTTTTTTTTTTAATGCTTGCTTAGCATGCATTAATTATATCAGTATACACAATCTTTTTTACAAACTTGTAAGATGGTCTGGGTTTGAAGTGGCTGTTGCCTAGAGGAGAAGGCTAGAAGGTAAAAGAATTAGGATTAACTGCTGCTTTCAAATCCAGATAGTGCATGTCTTGACTGTCCAGACTGATTTGTTGAAATGCATGAGTGTAAACTCTTTCAGGAAATCAGATGTCAGTATCTCCTTATTCAGAGCAGGCAGGAGATGATTGGCTCTGTTCTGCACTTAGAAGACCATCCCCTGGATGACTGCGTTGTCAGGTGGAAGGCAAAGATCATCTTTGTCTCTATAAAAGTATTATAACTTTGATTGCAGTTTCTTCATGGTGACAATGAAAAGTAATATGAGTTTATGCCCTTAAATGTTCCTATTCTCAGTTCTCCCCTCTTTAAGGTTTTTGGTGAGAAATTCTGTGATGAACATGCACAGTCTTCCTGATTCTGCATTCTCTCCACTGCTATTAAATGCTGAAATCATAGGAGAAAGTTACTTAGTCATGCTTGGAGGCACTGGAGATTTTTGTCTGTGTGGAGGACAGGAAATATGTCCTAAATAGAAAGGTAAACGTAACAATTCAAATAATTTTGAGCCAGATGCTTAAAAAAAAAAAACCCAAGAAGCTGTTTCAGAAATAGTTTTTCCTCTACTATTTTCAGATTTGGGGAAGGTTATAGTTCCTCTTTTTAGCTTTTATTTTGTTGCACAGAAGGCAAATTCCTGGATAAGGCTTGTCTGAGATCCTGTGCATTTGAAAATTAAGAGTGCTAGTACTGGATATTTTTTAATTATTTTTTTTCCCTTGGTTATTCTTGTTTCAGTAACGTGAGTCAAATCTGAAAAAGAAAATTAAGAGATGATAGTGGAATGCAGACATTGGCTTGATACCAGTAGTTGATTTGCCTTAATTTGCTTAAGCATTCCTCTTATAGATAAGCAATTGCAAATAACATTTTAAAATAATCCTAATCAGACCAGGAGCATAGTGATTACATTTTGATTACCAGAGAGGAAACACAGTGGGTTATCAGGTGTGATAAGTTTCAAGCTTATTGATGAAGCAGGTGTTTTCTAGCCTATTTGTACACATGCCAGCATCTCCCCTGAGGGACTTTGCTTTACTCATACCCATCAGGTGTCTCTCTTCTGTCTTCCTCTGCCCCCGAACCAAGGACATTAGTCCCCACAGCCACTTATGTTTCACTCCTTCTAAAATATGTGTGGCATTAGAAGGTGTGCTAGACTGCATATTCATCTCAAGTCCACCTGCTGGTAGTGCACTTGCTTAACTTTATCTCGTTTTCTCTGCAAACCTTCTCAAGAGGCAAGAGTAAGGGTTTGGAGAAACAGAAGTTACAGGGAAACAGACACAAACTGTTTTAAGCAGCAATGTGATCTCTTAATCATCCTAAGAGAATCTCATATGCGTTACAGTCTTTCAGACGCTAAATGGTTTTAAGAGCTGATGATCAGTTTGTCAAACAAAATGCCTTAAACTCCATAATGTACTTCAGCTCAGGATAGCTTTACTGTATTTTTTTCTTCTACTTTTGATCATATTTCTTTGTCAATTTGATGGATGGTATTTTTCCTCTTCAGAATGTTTTTCCTCCCTTCCTAGTCACTTTTCCTTTGTATTTTCATTTAATTTTTTATCAACCCTTCCTGCTCAGATGGCCTAATCAATTTTTCTGATGTTGTTAAAACTACCTCAGATTTATAGTATTTTCATTTTCTCACGTTATACAGAGGAGTAAGTTCCTGTTCCTCTCTACTTTGTGAGTTCCTGCCTAACTGGAGTGGTGCCATAGTCTTTCATCTTGTTCATTCATCTGTTTTGATATAATAGCAAAATTTAAATATACAAGACACAATCATTTGTCCTTACTTATTTTTTCAGCCATAGGTTATAGACAGACATTAAATGTAGATAACAGTACAGCCTAGAGTCAGTGTTTGTAAGTATGTAATCCTTTTTAAGAAGGATAATCTGTTCTGAGTATTTATGCCTTAATTACTTTTTAACCTAAGATTTAAAACCCACTAATTATTTTGGCTGCCAGACCTGAGAAACCTGAGGACTGTGATTTTCTGAAAAATGTGAAGAACTTTTATTTTAAAAATGAGGCTTTTCTACTAGTTTCTTAAGGCAGGTGTTAGATGAATTGAGTTGGTATTTGGATCATCAGTCTCTTTTAAAAATATAAAACCCACCACAGCATCCTGCAGTTGTTCAAATTTTAGAAGAGACTTCCAAAGAGTTACCTGGCTACTTAAATAACTAAGACAGGTGACAAAAGATTCAACCCAAACTGAGGAGCCTAAACCCATCTTCTAAACAACTGGGAGAATAAATTAGGGAGTGACATAATCTTCTAAATTACATCTATTATGATATAATAATTCAATATGCCAGAAGGAGTGTGAAACTGTCATAAAGGCTTTTAATTTAAATTTGCTTTGAATTGGCAAAACGCACACAAAACCAACATACTTGATTTAACTCATTTAAACAATGTCAGCATTTAATTAGAATAGGAGGACAAAGTGATGGGATGTTACAGTCCAGATTTGCATGAAATTTTACTAATCTAGGGGCAAGAATTTACAGCACTTGCTACACAAAATAAGGTACTAAATTTAAAATACAACCCCATGGATATTAGCATAATTAAAAGGCCAAACTTTAAAATGCAATTATCAAGTAATAGGATTGCCATGCATCTGTAATGCTAGAA
Organism: Corythornis vintsioides; assembly: GCA_025447755.1. Classification (NCBI taxonomy): domain Eukaryota; kingdom Metazoa; phylum Chordata; class Aves; order Coraciiformes; family Alcedinidae; genus Corythornis; species Corythornis vintsioides. The sequence continues at coordinate 94,337 of JAOEGS010022683.1, read as the reverse complement.
TTTCCTTAAAGCACATTAAGGACATGCAACACTCAGCAGATTCCTAACTACTACTTAATTACCCCTGCCACATATTGCTGCAGAGATGCAGAGTGTGATAAAGAGACACTTTTGCCTAACCAAAAGAATCATGAAGAGATTTTCTTTTGTAGTTCTGGTACAGATAGCCTTTAAAAATCTGCTGTATACCTTGCTCAGTGAGCAACTAATGAAATAATCTGTAAATCTTAATTTTTAAACTGTTATTTTAATACTTCAGTTAGCATCAAGTGCACAGTACTGCACGAATTTATGTTGCTCTTGTTCCAAGCTCAGTGGTGTAAGGTTTTCAGAGTGCTCCTTAATAACATCTTTGTCTTCATAGTCACCAGCCCATTTCCTTTCTAAAGAACTGCTTATCTTTAATACATTTGTCCTTTTGACAGAATCTTCTTTATAATTAATTTGCAGTTATTAAGAAGACAGTTAAGGTTTTCAGAAAGCTTTAGTCGTTTCATATAAGTGTTGTAGGGTTTCAAGTTTATTTAGAGCTGACTCCCTTTCTCTAATATAAACCTTTTAAAAGTAGTTATATGTTTGAGTCTTGCAAGTTTTGTTTGTTTTTTGTTAGTTTTTTTTCTGTCTTCAGTGAAAACAAAATCAAATTTGCTGCTTTTCCTTGTATCACCTTTAAGATTCACAATAGTTACCTAAACTAAACATGGCTTAAGCTGTCTCTCTAGTCTGAGATTAGCAAAATATTATAAAGTCATTCCAGGAAGATTAAAGAGAAATGAATGAGAAGGAGATCACTTTGGCAAAGGAAAAACACATCAGAAATAGCAATAGAGGAATATTGCTAAGGGGAATTTTTTTAAATAAAAGGAATAAATAATAATTAAATAATAGCACCTGAAGAATGAGGTTTACCACAAAATCTAATTCCCTCTGAACACTTCTTAAACTAGCTGTGTGTCTTTACTGTCTTCACTTTGAATAGAGACAGGCAAGAGTAGGAGGCTGAGTTATTTCTTTTGGCACAAGCCCAGGCGCTCCCTATGTCTTGTTGGTCTCAGCTCCTGGAGTGTTCTCTGTGCTCTCAGGGAAAGCATGAAGCATTATTTTCAAGAGATAGGGAGCTTATGTTTTGGTATTGGACTTCTTTTCCTGGATCACAAATCCTGTGGAGAATTGTTGCAAAGCTTAAGCAGGTCCAAAAAGTAGTGACAGTATTAACGGCTCAGATCCTGCAATAAGCATGCTATTTCAGTGCAGGAGCCTGGAACTGGCACAGTGAATGAGAGTGGAAGAGAAAAAAAAGATTACTCTAAAGAGCAATCAGTCAGGAGTTCATTTCATTTTCCTCTATATTCAATGGACTGATGAGCACAATTAACAGCTGCTTCACTAGAAAGAGCTTTCACTCTGTTATTTTCATCTCAGAGTTGGAGCCATTCATGCTTTCACTTCATCGACTGTTCTTCCCAGTCTTGCAAAGCAGTGACAAAGGAATTAAAATAAAGTAATTGATTTTTGCTCTTTCCTTGCTGTATGTCTACTTTTGAAGTAAGTGCAGTAATTTCCCCTGCCGTGCCATGATGTGCACTGTATCTTTCTTAGGAAAATTTATTTATTTGATGAAATACATTAGCCAGGAAAGCTGTCTATTATTTCAAGGAGTGGCAAGATTTTCCTCAACACTCATTTCCTATCAGTATGTGATGGATAAATCACTGAAGTGGAAGTAAAAAATCTATCAAATGTCTTGTTGACCTTGGACAACTTAGGCTCTTCCTCCTTGTGCTTCTATGCCTACTTCGTACCTCTGTGGAGGAGAAATTATTTCTATACTTGTTTATACAACCTCTGTTTTGTTTAGTAACTTAAAAATGCCTTAAAGGTATGCCCAGGTAACTTCAAAACAAAGCTGTGGGGCAGTGCTGCTCCCACCTGTTTCCTTTTGAATTCCACAGGAGTAAATAGCTTGACCTGATACCAAATGCTGTCCTTCAGTTTAGATTAAAATGATTTGCAGTTAGAGTAGTTGTATTATGTGGCCTTGGGAATTATTTCCTTGTAAATTACTGCTCTAAGCTTTCTAAAGCAAAAAATGCTTCATTTTAGCCTATGGTCAACAAATGTGAATGTGAATTAGGCCAGGCAAAATGGGCTAACCAAATGTGGTGATATCAAAGTAAGTAAATAAGTGGCACATGGATAAAAATAAATGGATTAATATTAGTGTGCTGAGAGTTCACTTAAATAGTAACCAGAGTAATGAAAGCTTAAACTATTCTGTCTGGCATCCCTTCTTCAAGTCCAGAAATCAGTAGTGCTTCTGGAGAGTGCCAAAGGACAGTGTGCTCTTACATCAGAAATATAGAACTACCAGTGATAGCATCCTCCTCTTGAACTATGTCCTTATTGCACTGGGCAGCTGAAAGGGACCCCTGTGTCAGCACCACCTCCATCAGCTTCAGCAAAATCTTAGTGCCAGACTATGAGACTTGAGGTATCATAGTCCTATTCTCATTTCCCCCCCAAACACCCTTTTTTTTTTAAAAAAAAAGATTTCTCCCATTTATTTCTCAGTGTATTGTGTATTTCTTCTCTTTTGCAGAATTTCCTGCATGTCTTTGCAGAACATACTTGAAAATGTCATCATTGCTGCTGAAAGGGTAAAAGATGATCAATGTTTATAAGTTTCCTAAGAGGATTCCTTTGGGATTTAGGGGAAAAAGTGAACTGTCAATATAAACTTATGAATTCACAAGGAACATATTTTCCACACCAGGGAAAATACAAATCTAGTGGAAATTAAGGTAGCCCTAGAAAAACTGAAGAACCAAATATATCATAACAATGTTACAGGTCTCTTTCTGAATGAACATTATATAAAATAGTGTCAAGAGAGTGTGTGGTGCCATTTTTTCCCCATATGCAATATTTCCAGTGTTACAACACTGGGAACAATTTTAGCACCCATATTTTGAAAAGTCTGTTTGGAAGCCAGAGGGAATATGGGGAAAGCCAACAAAATTATTTGAAGGCTAGAGAAAAACTTCTTTGTTTACTTTTGCAAGAGTAATATATATTACTCTTACAAAAGTATATTAATTAAA
>JAOEGS010022683.1:57392-79514 GCA_025447755.1 Corythornis vintsioides | reverse complement strand
ACCTCCCTGGGCAGCCCCTGCCAGGCTCTGGCACCCTCACTGGGAACAAGTTTCTCCTTGTGTTTCCCCCAAACCTCTTGTGCTCCAGCTGACTCCCATTGCCTCTTGTCCTGCACTGACCAGGAGCTAATGGTGGTTGCAAGCATCTCTGAACTCTTAACTCTTTAACAGGATCTCTGAACTCTTTCAGGTAGAGACCTTGACCCACCAGCCCAGAGCCACGACAGTGCACGCCGTCAGAGACTCCGAGCTGGCCAAGCTGCCTGAGGGAGCCCTGGCATCTATCAAACGTAAATTCCCCCAGGTAAGACAAGAGAAAACATTTCCCAGCTGTGACAAAAGATGCCTGAGGAGCTAAAACTCTGTCAGCACCAAGTCCTCTGGGTTTTTTTTTTTTTGCTGGGATTGATGCAAACATTTTGTTCTCTGCTCTGATCTGCAGCAGACATTGGCCACCTTCCTTTCCCTCTTCCCTCTTCCCTCTTCCCTCTTCCCTCTTCCCTCTTCCCTCTTCCCTCTTCCCTCTTCCCTCTTCCCTCTTCCCTTTTCCCTTTTCCTTTTCTTTTTCCTTTTCCTTTTCTTTTTCCTTTTCTTTTTCTTTTTCCTTTTCTTCTCTTTTCTTTTTTTTTTTTTATGTTGCCTTGTGTTTGCATTCAACCCACCTGTAAAGATATCATTTTCTCAGACTTGATGGTTTACTTGTTGGTAAGGAACATTATGACTATTGTAAAGAAAAGCTGGGGAACATGTGTGAGCCTCCTGATATTCATAAATGAGAAAACAAGCGAGCAGGACCTAAACTTATTGACCAGTGCAACTTATTGAAGCAACAGGATTGCATGTTCTTATGGCTTGACAGTGATAAATATAGTGTCTTCAAAAGCACGTGCAAATATCAAGATTGGAAGTCATATAGCTCAGTTACAAAGCATGTTAAGTTAAAAAGGTAGCTCTGTAGAGATTTCTAAGTTTTCCTGGGGGGTGCTCAGAAAATCCAGATCTTACCCAAAGGAGTCCCTGTGGGGGGGAAGAGAGGTTCAGCCAATTGACTGAGCCCAGGAGTCAGTCTGTGATGGTATCTTCCATGATGTTTTACCTTTTGTAAGCCATTTTTAGATTATTATTTTTTGTCTTCAAGGTGGAGCTTGAGTGACTATAGTCTTAAATACCTTTATTGTGATTGGTATAAAATTTTCTTGCTTTGCTTGAAAAGATGTAGATAAGGAAAATTCAGAGAAAGGGATTTTTTTTAAATCAGTTTTCTAAATATTTATACATTTATACTTCTGGAGTCAAACTTACTTCTTCCCTCTGGAGAAATAGAAAAAGGTTGGTAACCTTAGCTGCAGCTGTGCATTGTACCAAAAGCAAAAAAAATGTGTTATTCTCAGACTGATCAATGATAATAAATCATAACAAGAAAATCAATTGTTTCTTTAAATTAGGATTAAGAACAGCTAGAATCACTTGCCACGATCAATCAAGAAATGCCAATGACATAAGCAGATGAACAAATAGCATCAAGTACTATAATGTCCCTCATGTTTTCTGATGAGCAGCAAGGAAAAGATAAAGAAATAACATAGCAACTACTTTTTCCTGTGTCAAGTCTCTCAATATTTAATTTAGGTTCATAAATTAAATTTGACACGTTATTCTATACTAATTGCTGTTAAAATGAAATACTGTTTACTGCTCATATGAGTATATTACCCAATTATATTTCTGGCTTCAACACTGGTCATCAGTTTGCCTTTGGCATATCCTGTGGGATTTTTACACAAAAACTATTTAAAACATGTACCTTTCCCTGTAAAGTGCAACCATGAAACCAATAATTTGAAAGCATAACTTGCCAGAATTGCTTTTAAAAATAGTATCCTGAAAATTTACAAGTTGTCAAGGTCAAATTACAAAGCTACAATCAATGAATATTAAACTAGACTAGATATTATTTTGTGGAAGGAGAATACATGTATATCTAAATCCCATCAATATATAGTGTTCTTGTATTCACTACAGCTCTCTGTGTCTCTGCTTTGCTGGGTGGCAATTGCTTCCCACTGTGAGCTCCAGAAGACTCAAAAAAATCCTTGGGCAAACCTTGGGCTGTTGTCATGGCTTCCTCCTCCATATGTTGACAATTTACAGGACTGTCAGAAAAAAATATATATTAATTATTTATTTATAAGCAAGAATTATCTAAAATAAGCATTTTGCTTGCAGTCACCTTTCCTCCCTTTTCTTCCCCCTTCCCTTCATTGTTCTTTCTCTTTACTCTTTTCCCCTCTCCCTTTCTCCTTTTTTCTCTTTTTCTTTTTTTCCTTTTTTTTCACCTTTCCATTTCAAATTCCTTTTTTTTTTTTTTTTTTTAAACTTTTACCACAGCAAAGGATAAATCAAGTTTTGGGGAGAGGTTGTAGGTCTTTGGCTCTCATTGCAACAACACTCACCATGGAGGCTCACAGGGAATGTTTATTGTAAGAACTCACACTGTAATTGATGGTGGTTGTTGAACTATTGGCAAAGACAATCTTTATCTTCAGCATTTATTATTCAGCCAAGACTAACTTGTTTTAACAATGTCAAGCAAAAGGCTTTGTCTGAGGTTAGAAGTAGACAAGGCATATTAAAAGGCAAGGGAGCACTTCTTAGCAAATACACACCTAACCACTAATGCTTTCTTAGTTCAGGGAAAGCACAGAGATTTATGCAATCAACTTTCTATTCTATTTTATTCTGCCTTGTTCAGGTTTTTGTAACTTCATCAGCATTGTTTCTAGAGTGCAATAAGTCACTGCATATCTACTGCTGTGATACTTTTCCCTCATTTCTTTGAGGAAAAAAAAAACAAAACCCACAGTATTTATTCAAGTACTGTTTTGGAAATTACTCGGGTTTAATTTATTTTAAAATGTATATATGATTGTGTATTTATGTGAGAGAAGTCAAGGTCAAAGAAAATTGTGGCTTGCCTAAGTAGCACTAGATGGTGCTGTGAGGAAAAATATCTAAGCTAGCTCTCAGTAGTCTAACTTGGGTGCTGAAATCTGGAAAAACATATTCATTAGCAGTATAAAGCAGATACACATTGCTATTTAGGATTGCACCACATTTCTTCCTTTAGGATTGAAAGTGTTGAGAACCATCACCTGACCAGTACCCAGGAGAGGTCAGGTCCCCCAGCCAAATGACACAAAAATGTAATATCATGTATGGCCTTTACCTCACAGTCACAGGAACCAAAAGGTAGGACAGGATTTTAAAATCTGTGGAAAACCACTGTATAGAGTGGGCTCCCAGGTCTGTTGCAGCCAAAGTGATGCAAAGTGCTGCTCTGAACTAAGGAGTCAAGGTTTTCCTAGCCTGTTACAGATAATATGAAAGTAGTACCTACAATTGCTGCTGAGAGAGAGCTTCACATCAGGAGGACCTGTACTCCTCCACCCATCAGTTATCCTCTTTCTTGACAGACATCATCATCTGCCCAGATGCAATGAAGAATTTATCCAGCCTCCAGCCTTTGTCTCCTTTTGGGATTTTTCCTTTGTTCCATCTCTCATCATGAGGCATAAGCAGAGGAGAAGGGCTGAAAACACAACTGCAGCTTGTACTGCATAGGCTGCTCTGCTTCTGCACACCTGCCAGACTGGAGCAGTGTGGTGAAGTGCTGTAGCTTACAACTTCAAGCTGCCTGTTTTGATAATGTCCAGTGCTCAGGATGAGATGTCCATACACCCCATACAGCCACTTGCAGCTTTGCAACTGACACAAACAGCTATCAAACAGCTTTCCCCCAGGAAAACTGGTGTATTGTCTTAAAATGGAGAGGCAAGGCCAGCCCCACAAGGTATCTATGCTCAGCCCCTCTGTAGCTGTGTTCTGACATTGTTATCTCCCTCATCACCAGCATCGAGTTGCTTCTACACTTCTGTCTAGCTGCTCGGCTCTACTGCTTGAGTCTGGAGCCATGAAAAATGGATTAATGCCATTTAATTTTATATTGGTGTTATTCCTAAACTTCAAGAAGAATAATTTATTTTGTCATCTTTATGGTGTTCCCACTTATCCTTAAAACACTTTTAAATACCAAAGATATACAGTAAGGCACTTAAATTTCCCGTGAGTGGGATTTTTAAGTTAAAATTATAGTATTTTAATACTTCACATGCAGTGATCTCTTTGTAAAGTTTTCATAATGTCAGGGAAGTTTATAGAGTAAATTAGTTTGACTTCAGTCAGAGTGCTAACATTTATAAATCTACAGTGCTGCCTTTCTGAATATATTTGCTGCTGCAGAGCAGAAGGGGGGATCAAAGGGCTCTAACACTTATTTCTGCTATCATTTCTCATCTTCAGCACAGTTTGAGTTTTGTATACATAGCATTTTCCTGCTCCAGAGATGTCAGAAATTGTCTGGAGCCTGTTTACAGGACATTAGAATAGGATATGGACAAACCTGCAAAACAGTAGGTACTGAATATATTACATATTAATGGCCCATAGAAGTCACGAATCCAGATTCACTTGCAGATTTATTGGATGCTGTATTTTGCAGTGTAGGCATGGGAATAAAACCAGAATCTGTCTTCTGAGTGCATTTCTCCCCCACATATTATTTTAGCTTTGACAGTAATAAAAGGAGAGAAATAAATAGTGTAATATTAGTGATCAAAAGACATGAGGAAAACGTCTAATTGTAAAAGATCACCAAAGTAACAGCAACAGTAATTTCTGGTTCTACATGGCTTGATGTCTTGAGAGCTTGGGAGGAGTTTTGAGTTCTTACCATATCACACACATGAAATGCCAAACCACCCAACGTGTCCTTTTATCAATAAGTTCTATGCCCACCAACCCCCCCACACCACCCCCACTCCAAAAATAAAAAAACCAACCCCAGCAAATTCTTAACCATTGTTTCTTGTCATAGGTATAATAATTTTGGAATAGCAGTACCATGAAGACCACATCCTGCCCTTACTGACTCAATAATTTCCCATGTGATTGAATGAACCACCACCACAGCAATTTGAAGAATTATAGAAGCTATATTTCTGGGTGAGAGGGAAAAGTTTGTCCCCCCCCCATTATGTCTGGTAAGTATATCTGTAGTGAAACAGTGAAGAAACAAATTCTGTGATATATTCTGTGAATTTAGAATTGTTTGGGATCATTGTAACCATCTGGCTTGACATTTTCAGTAGCACAGAGCAAAAACCTCCCTACTCATCTCTTCTTGAAGCCCAGCATATCTGAAAGCACAGCATTACTTTTGAATAATATCTTGTCTCCACTTAAGTACTTCCAGTGTTTGCAGAAGAAGGGACAAGTCTGTTAGTACTGATTATTATAGCTATTAATAATTCTGGGCTGGTCTCTTGACCTATGGCAAGCTTAGCTACACCTGCCTATGTCACTCCAGCTTGCCCTGATATGTTGTTTGTTGGGCTTTTTATAATGCTGGAGTCTCCAGAGCCTCCCTAGGGAAGGTAGCACTAGGACACACTTGGCCCTGGAGACCATATTAAAGCCAGTGCTACAAAACAAACCTTCTTTAAAAACATGAGAAGATGTTTTCACCTGGTGAACTGTGGGAAATTTTAGACTGATGCATTTTCTACAGGGGTAGAAACTCACAGACTCTGCCAAAGTGCCTGGTTGGATATAAATTGAGGATTTTTATTTTAGGAAGTATATTTGGTGGCTGTGGACTTTTGTGAGAATCAGTACTTTCTCATCATCTACTGGGCAGACTTTGCTGTTCCTTTAAAGACAGAGAAAGAGTGTTCTAAAGTGATTTTACAGCTCTATCATTCTTTTCTGAGAGTTAAAGAGAAGCAATGCAATTACTTACCCACGTATTAGCTAAAATTTTGCTCCTACCACTAGGTGTTAAATAAAAGTTATATGCTTCTGATCTTCTTCTAACCTTATAGTTCTGAACTGAGAGTTTCATGACTGCAGTTGAAAAGGGGCATTTAGAAAGTAAATGAACAAGGAATGACTGCTTGTTGTGAAAACCAGTCATGTTTCAGAAAATCACTGCGCATATATTTTGGGAAGTGGGAATTTCATTTTTGAACACAGCTCCCAAGGCAGCTTCCTGCACAATCTGGAATTATCAGAGAGCAAAGAGATATTTTAGGGGCTGTCTCACACAACTGCTGCATTTCTTTAGTAAAAGAGGTATCCATAAATCAAGAAAACAGTGGCCTTTACAACCATCCACCTTCTGCAGCACTGTCAATGTTAGCATAGAAGACAGAAGTGAATTAGTTAATCCTCATAAAATTGGGAAGAAATGGCTTTGTAACAGAAATTTACAGCATGTGAGGAAATAAGCAGACACACTTTTTAAAATGATAGCACAGTGGGGTTCTGTTCCTTCCTCCTTTTAATTATTCTTGTTATTCTGTGAGCTAAATTTTAATAAGTAATTTAGTAGAGCATTGTGCTATTTTATTCATTACTGAATTATGATCCTATCAACAATGTTACATTTGTTATGATTGTTATTACTATTATTATTATTCTATTCCTTTATCCACATGACCACACAACACAGCTTCTGGAAAATAAGTGTATGCTGGCACTGGCCCACTAGCAAAATATATACATAGAAGTGTGACTAATATTTAAACATATTCACCTCTGTTCCATGCAACACTTTAATATAATTTGCTTTCCTACTTTATGTGGCAATTTTATTTCTTTCCACTGATAATTTAAACGTATTTCTACTTACATCATTAAACTCATCCTGAATTATCTAACTGGTGTCTAAGATCACCTACATTCTCACTTTACAGTTTCACTGCCTTGTCTTAAAACATGTACATATTTCCAGAGAAGAAAAATATTTACTTGTAAATTCACTTGGCAATTCACAGGAAAAAGACAGTAAAAAAATGTGCATGCTACATAAGAATGTTACCAAGAACATTGCTGTAGCTGGACAGCAATAGAGGGGACAGATTGAAACCACTAAAATGCAAGACAATGTCAGAATTGGAATTCAGAGTTGAAAGTGGTTTTCAGTCTCCTTTTATCTGAAAATAGTTACCCAGCAACACTTTAGATATTGGCAATGCAGGCAGATCTATTAAAATTTAAAAAAATAAAAACATTGTTATTATCAGAGGAGCTGTGTTATTGCTGGATTAATAACATTTGGTATCTGGACATTTTAATATTCTACTCCTTGAGTAAAAATCTGCTTTTCCTGAAGAAGGTTCCCTTAATGTTACTTTTGTCAGATTAAGCTTGCAGGGATATGCCACCATCTGCTGTAGTTCCACCAGTATTTTGCTGGGCTGATATAGTAGTGGATGCCAACCCCTGAAAGTCAAATCATTGGTGAGAACATTCACAGTATGTGTGAGGAGAAGCAATGGAATAACTTTTTCCAGAGATCACTTTTGCAATGATTGCAGTGGGATTTCAGCAAGAGCCTTTGTGCTGAATTGTTCTGTTATTCCTCAGGAAAACTGAAAATAAATGGGTTAGATATAGAATTATCTCCTTGTTACCTAGAATTAGTCTGAATTTTAGAAGAAGCAGAGCAGGCAGCAAAATTGCCAAGAGCATGTCTTGCTAGCTGGCTGCAGTATGGAAAAGTCATGTTACAGGGCCAAGGATCACTATTCCTTTGCCATGTGGCTGTGGGTAGATGCACCTCAGATGTTGTTGCAAACTGGGTCAAACTTGAAAAATCATTGTCCTTCAGATTGACTGCAAGAAGTTCTGAAAGCAGATGACTGAATTAATGGTCCTCAGCAAAGTCCAGAAAACAGTCCTTTTCTATTCAATCCAAAGATATGTGCAGTTGTAGCTGCTCAGAACTAATGGACTTCCACCTCACTAATGCATTGAGCTGAGGGGTGTAGGTGACTCACTGCAGGCTGACAGCGATGATTGTTCCAGGACAACCCAAATATGTAAGATAAACCTAGTGCAAAAAAAGGCCCTTTCAGAAAGGGGATTTGATTACAACAGCAATGGCCCCAGTGTATGTTTTTCAATTCCTTGTGAAGTAGTAAAAAGTGAGACTTTGCCTGTTCTTGAGAAGGAGCACAATTATCTACAACTTATGTGGTGCACTCATCAAATCCTCCTTCTGAATGAAACAGACATAAAAGACCCCCTCACTTTGCTTGACTTCTTGGGCCAAGTGGGAAAATTATCCCAAGATGTATGATAGAAAAATTATATAAGTGGAAAAAAATTAGGGAAGAGGTTAAAAAAAAAATAAAAAAAGACAGCTGTATGGAAGGTCTGACTTACAGCAATAGTATCCCATCATCTCAACCCGAGTGTTGGACAAGCTGATGTCTGAAGATTCCCTGAGCTACTCTATGCACTTGAAAGGAAGATCTTCTGTGCTGTGCTTTTTGCTGTATGAAACAACACAAGGAGAACATTCACTTGTGGGCTTTGGGGCATCTCATTTCCAGCTGGCACCTGATTTTCTTGAACAGTTAATATCTAGAGCAAGCTAAAAAAGCTCAAGCTAGGGCTAAATCAGCAAATTGTAACTGCCAACTTCTGCAAATGGTACTGGGGCTGGCAGCTGAGAAAGGCTGGGGTAGACAGGACAGGAGCCTGCTCCTGATGTTCCCCATCTCCTGATTCAAGAAAAACAAATGAGGCAGTGAGGGCTGCCCTACACACGTCAGTAGTGATAAAGCAGAAAACAGCAACAGCCATCAGAGAAGGGATGTTTGCTTTCTAGCTCTTCTGTAAAGGCAAATGAAGCTGAGGAAGCCAGCAACCCCTCTGAAGAGGCTGAAGGAGGTGCATCCATTTTATCATGCAGCTCAGAACATCTTTTCAAATTCTAGCGACACCTTTCTTAATGCAAATGCTTGCAAGGGCTAGTTTAGATCCTCAAAGGATGCATGCTGTGGGCAATTAATAGGTTCAGCTAAACATAAAGATGATCTTTTATCACAGCCATCTCTCTTCATAGGCACGGGTAAGAGTATCCCTCTTACAGGATGATAAACATGCTAAGTTGATGATTGCAATTTTTAAAGGCAAACCTTTCTGTGACAGAAAACCACACTGATGATCTTATCTTGTAAAGATGCTACATGCTGGATGTGTCTGAACTTCTATCTATGCCTATCTTCTTATGGTGTAGGGAGAAAATTATTTGTTACAGTATTTGTACCCAATTTAATTTAAGATGAGAAATCAGAGAGTAGGAGGAGAGAGTGGAAGGGGGGGAGGGGGGCAGGACCTGTTCCATTTACAGCTCTTAAAAATAGCATGTGAAGCCAGAAACTCATACAAAACTGAACTAGCCATCATCCACACGCAATGCATTTCCAAACAGAGGATATCCACACTACTTCCCAATTATGTTCAGTTCACTGCAGCAGGTGACCCCAATTTCTTTGAAAAATCTTTATAACAGTTCTTTACAGAAAACCTGCATGGGGTGCTGTGAATAAAAGTCAAGGCCATAGAATTTCACTTACTCGGGCTTCCTTCAAATAAAAGTGTGTGTATTACATGACCAGGGGAGAGCTGGAGGACAAGGATATGACACTTGCACGCAGGCATTTAATGCCAGTGGCAAGATGAGTTGAAGATTATCAAAATGAAATTTTGAGACATCTGTTGTATTCACCACCTGGAGGGCCTATGCCCTGCCTCTATTTCCTTCTCTTATTGCTCCCATATGCCCTGTGGCTGCTGTGGATTGACTCTGCTCTTGGCAGCTTGGTGGGGCTGATTCTGCCAGGGAACCCCAGCAGTGGTGATGTTACCCTGGTGGCTGCTGCACATGAAGGTAAATCATGGGCCCCAGGCTGGAGGAAGACTCAGCAGCCCTGGTGCAGCAGGCAGGCCCCTGAATAGCCCAGCACCACACAGACATGTGCTATGACTGCTCTCTCCTGCTTGCTGTGCCTCCTGCCTGGTATGTCCATACAGTGGGCTGCACAATGAGTAACCCCTCTTGGAGTGTGCCCCAAAGGAGCTTTATGGTGAGGTCTTTAAACATGGATGGAGCTGTACTGGTCAGGGCTCAGGGGGACACATCTATACTTGGCCAACAACTTTTCTGGCCTTGCATCTGTGTCTTTGTTAAAAGACTGGAATGCCTTTAGTTTCTTGGGGTTTTTTTTTTGGAGAAATGCAATAAGAGAACATGACTGTTTTTACTTAATATTTGTTTTGTGTATATTGGCATGCAAGTGACACAAAGGGCACAAATGAAATTTGCTGATAACACCATGAGGAAGCACCACTGTAACTGATCAGGATGTCATGGGGGAAGAACCAGATGACCTAGGGGAAAAATTAATAGTATTAAATTTTATAGTACAGCATGTAAATGGGCTTGGGGGCTATTATCACATTTTTTGATTTATACTGAGAGTTCATTAGTTAGGGATGACTGATGCTGAGAAGGTTCTGAGTGTATTGACCATGGAACAATGAGAGACACCAGTGCTGTGAAAAGGCAATGGCAATCTAAAAATGCCTCTGACAGGATATTTTCAGTAGAGAAGAGGGAGAGTTCATGTCATATTATAAGGTACTGCTGAGACCTCATCTGCAATACTGTCTCCAGTTGTAATCAGCCATATCTAAGAAAGATTAATTCAAATAGGACAGTTTGCAGTGAAAATCTAGGAAGCGTCTAGAAGTGGAGGAAAAAAAGTTTGAAAATTATCATGCTGAAGGAAAATGTCCAACTGAATTGGAATTTGTCTTATCCATTACTTTGGATTCCAAAGTTATGGTTCAGCCAGTAGCTTGAAGTTTGTTGCAACATGAGCCTGAATAGGTAAACTATGTTCTAATGGTCCATGAATCACTTTATGGAATTTGGAAGTGTGTACAGGGATGGTTCCCAGGCCATCAGAAATTGATGAAAATGAGGGGGAAAAAAAAAGAGGATTTATATATATGTTCATAGCAGCTTTAATTCATTGTTATACCTACTAGGACATATGTACTATCCTCACACAAACATGATTGTACTTCATCATCCTTGTTATTCCACCACACACTTTCTGGCTATTTTATACTCTTTTCACTGCTTTCCACACAGATGCCATCTGCTTGTGCTCTGTGACCTGGAGCTGGAACAGGACATCTTGGTCATAAACTGCAAGCGAGCAGAAGCCAAAACATCACAGCTGTCTCCTCTCCTACCCTTTGCCCTGGGTCTCTCTGGGGGCCTGGAGCAGAGAAGTGGAAGGGTGTGAGGGCTCAGCAGTGCCCAAATCTCTCCCCAGCTGCCCTGTGTAGGGCCTGGGCAGCTTATGATGGTGTCATCCATCTTTGACCTGATGGTGTCCAGCTCCCACAGAGCTAATCTGGAGACGTTATCAGCTGGTGACTCGTGACTTCTGCTCTGTTACATCCAGGGGAGTGGAGGGAGATGAACTGCTGCTGTTGACTGTTATTTCCAAAACTTCTGCCCATTTTCCATTATCTGGTTGAGATGAGGAAGTCCCACCAGTTTTCTTCTCCATAGTTTTTTATGGGGAGAGTATATTTTACTTTTTGCACAGAGATTTTATACCTAATTATGAAACCTCACTGTCATTTGAGACCTCACCTGGAGTATTGTGTCCAGTTCTGGAGCCCTCAGCACAAGAAGGACATAGATATACTGGAGAGTGTCCAGAGGAGGGCCAACAAAATGAAGCATCTCTCATATGAAGACAGGTTGAGAAAGTTGGGGCTTTTCAGCCTAGAAAAGAGAAGGCTCCAGGGAGCACCTTATTTTGACCTTCCAGTACCCAAATGAGACCTACAGGAAGGCAGGGGAAGGTCTTCCCAAAAGGGTTTGTAATGATAGGACAAGGAGTAATGGGTTTAAGCTAGGAAAGGATAGATTTCTGTTGGATATTAGAAAAAAAGTTCTTTAACATGAGAGTAGTGGATCACTGGAATGGGCTGCTCAGGAAGGTGGTGGAGACCCCATCTCTGGAGTCTTTCAAGATCAGGCTTGACGAGGCTCTCAGCAACCTGACCTAGGTGGAGATGTCCCTACATGTGTAGGGAGATTGGACTGGATGACCTCTGGAGGTCCCTTCCAACATAAGATATTCTATAATTTTGGGGATTGGGCCACTTGTTTGGGATAAGAAAGGTAATGGCAGTTAAGTAAACTGTGATCTTTTCTCAGAAGCTGCTTGGTTTCCTCAGCTTTGTGTTGTCCCTCCTCACAAGCCTTGGAGTTAACTGCTCTTTTCACTTACTGTCAAAACACTCTGTGCTTAAAAGAATTAGAGTAAATTTTTATGGAAAGTTTAAATGAATGAAAGGTGTGAAGTACTATTTTATTAAATAAACAATGGGCAAACATTTTCCTTAAGACATTTCACAGCAGAGAGCTGTTTGCAGCCTGCATAAGTAACCCTGTGTCTGGTTCTCCTCTGCCCTTTTCCTCAGGGACCTTCACAGCCTTTCCCTTCTCACAAAACCTGAGTACACCCACTGCTTGGCTAAAATTTGGGTATGCCAGTTGTGTGACAGATGAAAGTGTGGTCGTGTTTAAGAAGTACCTGTCATTTGTCCAACTGTCTTACCCAAAATTACTGGATGCATTTGGAGTGTCTGCTAACAGCTGATGTCCTGTCCTATTATAGAGGGTTGGGATGGTCAGACAGTCTTCCCATAACTTCATAAAGGGTGCAAACTGTGTCTCAGTCAAAAGGTTTGTTTAAGGCAGAAGAAAGTTTGAAGGCATTAGTTAGGTGATGCAGGGAAATATTTGCATTGAGCATCACTGTGCACAGTCTAGAAACCACCTGCTGCAACATTTTGTAAAATATGTTTTGAGACTGAAATGCCAAATGGTATACAGATGCTAATCAGGTAAAACCATCAATATCTGTTTCCTGAGCATGGATCAGAGAACAGTATCTTGGATACAGCACAAACTGACAAGGAATATTATTGTCAAGCAGAGAAACTATCAGGTCATACTTTAATTCTTCTCAGCTGTCCAGGGAGTTTATTTAATCTCCAGCGCAAAGGGAGAATTCACAGATATATCTAGCTGAGGCAGAAAGGATGTTGTAAAGGCATGTTTAATGGCATGTTGTAAAGATTTTATCATGCCCATGTGTGAGCTTGGAAATGTGGAATGTTCTTTTGCCATAGCAAAGATTTTATTTTTTTTTTTTTTAAACCACAGTTTGTGATCTGCAATACATAATCTTAACTGCAGACAGCATCCTGAAGATCACAGGTTTTATCTATTTCTTGGTCAATTTGAACTCTTATTTTACAGCCTGTGAAAATACTTCTATGTATTTTTGTACATGTCAGCCAATGGTGTTTATAATGTGCAGAAGCACTTGGTTTTTTTGCCTCATTGTTCTAGAAGCATCAGGGACATTTTTGTACTAGAAGATGAGCCTGAAATACTTCTAGTCTGAAGTATCCTGATATAAACCAGGCTCAGATCATCTCCTGATACGTGCCTTTCCTCCTCAGAGGTGTGAAGAGCCAATTTGGATTGAGAAAAGTTTAGTTGTCTTCTGCAGCTTTGTGAAGTTCAGACATAATCCTGGAGACGAGCTCTGGTATTTTGCAAAGGTTGGCCTCAAACTGCAAAACTTGGCCATAAAGAAAAGCGAAGATTCTTTTGGCAGATAGCACCAATTACTGAAAAGCTACTTCATTTTTACTATCAAGTTTTGCAAAAAGCCCCTGTAGGCATGCCACCTGTTCATTTGCCTTAAAAATTTGTTCATAGTATTAAAAATGGATGAACTGTTCTTGTGTAGGCCTGGTGCTCTGCACAGAAAGAATGTTATCTGGTGCAATTTCCAACTACTTGGAAGTAAGACTTTTGTTGTTGCTCTTCTGTGTTGTCCTGATGCATGACTTAAGATCATGGGCGTTGCTGTGCTAACACTGGCCTAATAACAAATGTAAAAATATCCTTTATAAACCTGTTTCTGCAGTGCTGTAAGCTAGCTCAACTGCTTTATTCCAGTCCTGTTGTGATGCTAAAAAGAGATCGTCGGTTTTCTTTTTACCTGCAAGCTGTTTCAAAGTCTTCTGTTGCAGCAGGCACAGAGCTTCCTTCACGGTGAAAATAGTGATAATTTCGTAGGAACAAAAGAAGTACCAGGGTCTCTCTGGTACAAAGTGATGCATCAGTCATGCAAGTTGACAGCAATTTGATTCAGCTATGAGCTGTGAGCGAAACTTGACGTTCAAACTTGTGTTATAGATCTTCCTTGACTTTTCTTCTGATTAAGTGTCAATCATATCCTCCTAGAGCTGGACAAATGCAGTGTGTCTTTGTTGTACTGCCTATTGCTCTTCATATATGTCATCAACTCAGTTAAGACTGAGATGTTCAGTGTTAGACATTCCCGTTCTACTAATCCACTTATGTCTTGCAAAAAGACCCCTCTGATGACAACCAACCAAAATAAAACTCACTGATGGTATAGGTACATCACATATAATTTTACTTTTGGATAAGCTAGACAATATAGATATATACTCTTCTCTGAATCAATGTGATGGATTTGGTTTTGATCTTTCCAGCATTTCTTTGCCTCAGATGCTACTTGCATGTAAAAAAGGCTGGTTTAGTTTAATGGGACAGATTGTGTTTGCAGGACTGAGGCCTTGAAGTGCATGGGTAACTTTCATTGACAGTGATTACAGTTATTCATCTAAATCCTTTGGGCAACAATGGGCAAAGGGAAAACAGCACTACATGAGAAAATGAATACTGAATATGTGTTTTAGTAAAGTAACAGCTAATACAATATAAAACAATAAAACCCACTTAGAATCTGAACAGTTACATTAAATTAGGCTAATTTGACCATTAAATAAAATATTATTAATTTCAGTAGGTGTACACCACTGCTGACTTTGTGATTATAACATTTTTCACAGTGAAGGAAGTTTCCATCTAACTTTAAAAAACAAATTGGAGTTTTGAGGTTTTTAAGATAATTTAGTGGAACAAGCAAGCCAGTGCTAATGTTCTTACTTGGTTAATTATTTCAGGCATTGCTAAATGTTACATTTAAGTCAATTGGTTATTTTAGAGGGGGATTTTCCCTTAGAAATCTGTAAATTCATACACTCACCCAAAAAAAAAGGTAGCATTTGAAAGTGTGGCTTTTGGATGTCAATCTGATTTGAGCTTCTCACTCCACCAACACTCAAATTATATCAAGTGTAGCAAAAATCACAAGTATAAAGGTTACCATGAGTTACCATATTTTATTTTTAACATTCCAAAGGATAAACCTTGCTAGATATTTATATGTTGAGCTTGTCTGCGTTTGCATGTTTGTTTAAGCCTTTAATATAGCATTAAAGGTAGGACAGGCAAGCTGCTGTCACCCCCATCAGTACAATGCAATTACAAATATTTATTTATTACATTCACATCTCCTTCTAAGTCACCTGCATCAAGTCACATTTATTGCAGCACTTCTTAACTCAGTAACACAGTTGTCACCATTATTGCTACTTAAACTTGCAGGTGGCTAGCCAAAGTTTCAGCTACTAACCCTGGATATATTGAAGAAAGAAGTTATCTCACCTCACAGTGGCCCAAATATTGAAGTTTCTTCTTGGTTAAAAGACAAAAAAAAGCCCCAAACAAACAAACAAAACCCCCAAAGCCATCTTCACAATGAGTTTATGTCAAGTCTTCATCTCAGGTATAAATTGCTCTGCTTGCACCTTTGAAGAGTCACAAATGCCAAGAGTTAGTGTGCTAGGCAGGTGAAAATTCAGTACCTGCAGACAGCATTCTTGGGAAGGCAAGAGCAACAAAAGCTATGTGTCTTTGAGGAGAATTGTCAGCATATCAGAACGAGCAGTGTTAAAGCTGGGTGGGACAATGTTGTCTATGGTTCTGTTTCTTAAGACATCTGCTGTGTGGAGAAAAAACAAGACAACAGAGTAGTATCATACTGGCTTCGTTCTCAAATCCTTGTGCTTGGGGGAAGAGGAAAAAACATAGAGAACATTGTTGACACCTCGGTCTCATAATTCTGCAAATGCTGTCCCTAGCTTTTCTGTAATAACTTTTGCCTTTAAGCATATGAGTTAGCTATAAATTATCACCCTAGCCATGAGCACTCCCTTCATAAACTCACTGAAAAACAAATTAACCTTTTCTCTCTAGAATGAACTCTCCTATTAATATGAAAATCAATTCAGTCCTTTTTGTTTTGGTTACCCCAGCCTGTTTGCACTTCCCAAGCTGTACAATGATTGTCTAGTTAGTCACTTAAGCAGAATTAATTTTAAGAATCAATTAAAAAATCCCAATCCACTCAATAATATAGTAAGTGATGTCCTGGAAAGCTTTTCATTACTTAATCTGTAGTTTCTAATTGAAAACAGGATTTCTAATTGTTGTCCTGATACTTCCATTCTTATCTTGGACCAGATCACTGATGAACATCAGTGCAGTTGAAGATCAGCCCATGTCACTTACATACTTTTCAACTAGCTTCAGGTCTAACCCCTACATGCTCCTGGGATTATCTTCAAGGTTTGGGGTTTTTTTCAAACTAATGCCTTTATCAGGATCAAACTTCATTTTTCAGTTTGTAAGCACTATTTAGCACCTGTTCTCAAGTTGCATGCATAAAATCTTACTCTCAGAAATGGACTTTTTATCACCCAAGGAAGAAATCATCCAAAGAACAGAAGTCCACCTAGATCAAAGTAACAAAGTCTGCATGCAGTGAAGGACTTGTAATAGAATCCAAGTGTTGTATGGGTATAGGCATACAGGGTAATGGAAAAGGTTACACAAGTTTTTCCTTTGTTCTCACTTAACTGCAGTCATAGCAGATGCTAAGGAGTATTTTCTCCTCTGCTTGTCAGGCTTTGTATCCTTACACAAAGAATTTCATCACCCTACTTTACCCTGTCATCTCTCTCCCTGACAGGAAAGTAAGGTTAGTAGAAAGCCTTTTCTTCTTTCTATGCTCTCACCTTTTTGTCTAGACTAAGTGATGTAGCTTCAGTTCTTCTCCCCCCACCACCATCAATGAATGCCTCTTTTGTGAGGAAGAATGCAGAGCAAGATGCAGCTATATCCAATCTCAGTGAGGAACAGGGTCTAAGAAATTAAAATACAAATAGGCTACTCATAGCAGCAAAATAATTAAATCTGCAGTGAAACACCGACTCATGTGGTACCTTAGCAAAATGTCAAATTTCATGGTGGCTCAGCATCAATTCTGTCCCCAAGCTCTCAGGAGCGTTGTTTTATGCTCTTTGATGACTCAAAGGAAATTGAAGGCACACATTTTTAGGACTCTTTCAGATACACATAAAAGAAAAAAAAATAAGAAAGCTGAGATTTTGTGGCAAAAGCTGGAGGCTCCTGCAGTGAGAAATGCTGAGGAGAGCTCTGTCACACAACTCCTGCCTACCTGCAGGCTCAGAGAAAGGATCCAAAGCCACAGCCAAAACCACTGCTGCAACCCTGCAACACCCCCATGGATTAACATCCTAATGTAGGAGCTGCCCAAACACCATGTGCTACTATTTCATGTCCCTGGAGGTTTATGAAGGACTGTTCAATTTCTTAATGGCTCATAGCAAAGTTCATGTCAGCTGGAACCTAGAAGTAAAACCTTCCTCTGAAAATGGGCTGATCTGTGGGTTTTTTGGAGGACAAATAGAGGATACAGAGGCAACAGCTGTTTTATTTTAAAACATGGCCAAGGGAGGAGGAAGACCCACTTTTCACACAACAGCTTTGTTGTCTGGGCAGTCACCCAAGAGACAAGAAAAACGAGAGGGCTGTTTAATATATTTTGGAATAAACCAGCACTGGATAAACAACCTTGTAAGTAGGTGACCTTCTCTTTCATTTCTGGCCTAGCACATCTTGAGTTCATTTCTGCAGCACATTCACTTTTTCTGTCACCCAGCAGATATTTAACTATTTCTTGCTGAGGGAAACATGACATCTCTCCTACTTCCATGAGAACAATTGCCACATTACAAACCCTGCAAAATCTCATACAAGGTGAAAAAGGGGAATTGTGAGAGCTCTTCCAGTTCCTGAGGGGTAAGTGTACACCACAATATACACATGGGTTCACACTGGCTCTGTCAGCACAGGCTTCTGCTGCCAGGGACATACATTTGTAAGAACATTCAAGCATAGATGTAAGTCTGGATCAATTTACTTGGTAGTTGGGAAAAGGAGAAGGAACCAGGGTACAGAATGGAAAGTTAACAAAGAAACAGGAGAGTAAATGTTAAGGATGTGTCTTCCTCCCATCTCTCCCATCTCTAATAATAGTGCCCCTGCATGAAGGGAACACATAATTCTTTCCAGATGTATAATTTTAGTACCTGTAAAATATATTGCTGGCCTCTTTTATCTTCTTGTTCCACCATTTGTCATGTGCCCCAGGCCAATGTTACTCTAACAGCCTCAATAGTACAAACTGAGCACAAGCTTTGAGGTATTTTAATGACTGTTCACTTGCTAAATGTGTACTCTCTTTTTTTTTTCTAATGGTGTTAAACAGAATTTCTAGATTAAGCATTTAATATAGGTCAAAATGAGTCCTTCAGGGATGGGCCATACTCTACCTGCTAGTCTGATTAGCTGCAAGGTTAAGCTGCTGTATTTGTCTCCTTTAAATTCTCTGGTGCTGTCAGGTGCTTTCCAGTATTTTCAAATAACAGCAACAGCTTTGCTAAAATCAGCTCTCTAAACCTCCCTTTTAATATGTCACTGCTTCATTTCTAACTTTTTAATGCTGATTCAGACCTACATTATTAAGGAATGCCTACACATTGTCTTTGCCCTCATAAATAGAAAGACCTCCTTAAAGCTTTCAAAGTATTTAGCTGCCCTGCATAGTGTGGTAAAGAGGGTGAAATGGAATATATTACGAAATGTCATAGCCAGACCAAATTGGATGAGCAATTAGTGAACTAATAATAAGGTTGCAGTACTATTTCTTCAGAAACCTTTAATTTTGACATCAATAGGCATCATACGTATCTCAGTGTGAAATAACTTTATAGCTTTGGTTGGTCTTATGATAGCAGTGCTTAGAAAACAAAGTAAAGGCATCTATGGCACTGTTAATGGAACGATTAAAGCCGTGGATGAAAATGCACAGAAGTCAGAAGAAGAACTGTAACATTAGCTAATTTACTTCATACTTTTATACTGTCTACTACAGGAGACTGTTGAAATCCAGGTCTGGTTGATTGACTAACTGCTTCCTCGATACAGGTCATATTAATCTCTCTAGACTACCTCTCTAGTCCATGAAAAGGCAGAAGTGTTGTTTTGCCAGTCCAAATCGCCCTGTCTCAGTAGGCAAAAGTTAGCCTTTGTAAAATAACCTTTCTGCCTCCCTGCATATTAGTTTACTGGTTAAAGTTATTACAACAAATCCTCACTATTTCAGCTCCTGATATTTGCACATGGAAATTGAAAAGCCTTGTTTTTTCACTAGCATGTGCTCTTTCCTATAATTTCTTTGGGGTTTTTTTTTTTAAAGAAAAAGAAAGGGGCCATTGTACAAGTTTAATGGCAGTTTATAGGCCTCAGTACAGAACGCATTATTAAAATTAAGCATGTGCTTAATTGGTTTTCTGAATATGAATGGATTTAAGCACACGCTTAAATACTTTGCTCACTGAGGCCTTAATCGACCATGCAAACTTAAAAGTTCACCTTTCATTGAGATAAATGGAGTGGATAACAATAAATTTATCAGAACAGAAACCGCTGCTCACTGTTTATGTTGACAGATCCTTGTAATACCATCCTTTCTTTCTGGCTCTGATATCTAGATCAGTAGTTCTTTGTGCTCTGACTCAAGTGTTCTGACTTGATCATTACATGATAGAGTTGTCCATTTCCATTCTTATTAATGATTCTATTTTTTACACCCATCTCCACACTTTTGCTCATGCTAATGGTAGCAATAACTGGAAAAATAACAGAAAGTTCTGAGTATGAGTACCAGAGTAGACATATAATAGAAGTAGGTAGTTGAAGAGCACTACGTTGTCTCTTCCCTCATTCATCCCTGTTACATTTTCTGTGAGACAGAGTGACAGGAGCAGACTTTTAGCATAGGGCTGCTGGTGCAGCAGGGCCCTTTACATCTGTTCTATCCCCAGGTGATACACAGTGCAATAGCTATTCTGCACTCCCTGGACTGATGCACAGTGAATGAAGGAGGAACTGTGGTCTCGTACTGGAAATGCTGTGACACAAAGGTTGAAGATAGAAATATAAAAGGGTATTAAAAACTCCTTTAGTTTGTGGAACTGGCAACCAAGGGAAGTTGTCGAGTTGCCATCCTTGGATGTATTTAAAAGCCACCTAGATATGGTACTCAGGGATATGATATAGTAGAGGACCTGGTAGAGTTAGATAATGGTTGGATATGATGATCTTAAAGGTCTTTTCCAACCATAACAGTTCTGTGATTTTGTGATGAGCATATAATCAAGAAAAGAGGTAGAAACTAAGTGTATGTGTAAAAATTTACACTGCATTACTACTATTATTACCAAACATTTTCTGCAAAAACATATTCTTTCTTTTTCCATAATAGTTCTATCTGTACTAATAATTATTAGACCATTAGGATTTCAATTGCACTAATGACACATTTTGAATGTACGTATAAGGTATGTTTCTTTTTTGCCTGTAAACAAGATCTTTACCTAAAGAAGAAATTTTGAAAACATTCAGCTCTTTCACACTAGTAGAAAAGAGTTTAATAAGATCCAGTGGTCAGAAAATTCTATGGATGAAACAACGCAATGTGCTGCCAGCAATAATAAATCAATATCAAAGTAAAAAGCAGTGTGGAAAACAGAAAAAAAAAAAAAATCTTAATAGGGAAATGTTAATCAGGAATGTGCATTTCTCCATAGGGGTTTGTTTTGGCTTTGTCTTTTTGCCAATGGCAAGCTTTAGGCAAGAGGAAAATAATGTAGTGCTGCAGCTCACGGAAATAGTCTGCCCTCCATTCTCCATTTGCCAGGGTGCTGTTGTTGCTCTGGCTGTTTAGTGTTGTCAGGCTCCCTGTTTCTGCTCCCACAGGCTCTTCAAAAGAAGCGACACTTGTTTAGGCTCATGGAGGTTTTCCATTAGGAGAGCGGAGGGGAAGATCATTTACATTCTTCTTCACTCTCACTTGAGCTTAGAAAAAAAAAAAATGCTTCGTGCAACATTCACTGAAAGACCTTGGCTTTTCAGGGGCTGCAAAAGCTGTACATAAAATGAATTTTTACTGCCAAAATGGATCTTATTATTTGGAGTGTTTTAGGCTACATTTGTACAAAACAGCAAGTAACTGTTCTTTGGAGAGCTACGGTGAGGCTTTATAAGAACATGGAATGGAAGTAAAGAGGTTGCATTAATTTATGTTTTCATAATATCGAGAGTGAAAGGAAATATATTTTAAATAAGAATTGACATAGGAGACCTCCACGATAACAGCTTATATTGAAGGAAATCATTCTTATACAATATATTTCTCACAGCTCATAAAAGACAGCAATAACAAACAACATTATGCAGTATCTGGGAAATTCTATTTACTTAAAATGCTTTCGATTTTTATTATTATCCGGGCTCATTCCTTCAGTGGAAGTTCTGATTGCAGCTTGAGCAATGTGTATGATCTCATTACAACAGGGCTATATTAAAAAATCTGATACTGATAGTTCCAACAATGGCACCTTTCTCTTATTATCTGTCACTTGGCTACAACAAGAGCTGTGCAAATTTCCTGCCATCAAATTCTGGCAGGTGGCTGGAAACCAACCTAATATGCTGTACAAATCCCTCCGATAAGCTGCTGTGCTGAGGAAAAAAAACCATGTTAAATATTCTGAATGTGGCCAGTTTGGAGCACAGGCTGCCACACAGACAGTGCTGCGTAGTGGACAGGTTTATACTCTCCTCTTCTTCCACCACTTGTCCTGCCCTCCAGAGAAACTGGGAGTTTGGATTGATTATGGAAGGTGTGGTTTCCTTTCCTCCCTTCTCTTTAGGATGTTCCCTGTCTAAGGGTGAGTGTAGAGAGGATGGAGCCAGACTTTTCTCAATGTCATCCAATGACAGGATGAGAAGCAATGGGTGCA
>JAOEGS010022683.1:2522-56973 GCA_025447755.1 Corythornis vintsioides | reverse complement strand
GACACTTAAGACCCGCCTGGATCTGTTCCTGGGTGACTTGGTCTAGGTGATCCTGCTCAGGCAGGGGGGTTGGACTACATGATCTTTCTAGGTCCCTTCCAACCCCTAATGTCTATGAATCTGTGAAATCACAGTACAGTCACCAGAACCAGCATTCCTTTCTGCTGCCATCTTCACAGCAAATGGCTCCTGTAATTATATAGCATGATATAAATACAATATGCTGTCATGCTAAGTACCTGCTCAGGAACTACATTCACATTAACCAGCCTGGCCTGCTCCAAAATCTATTTGTGGCAAGGGCAGTGCAAACCACTGGCTGAAAGAGGGAGCATGTTGACATCTCCCCTGTTCCTTTCTTACCTTTTTCTGATTCCATAACATGCATAACGTGGAGGGGACTGTTGTTGCTTAGTTTTTGTTAAGTGTTGGTGGAAGCCTCATGTTGGCCATTTTGAATACATTTTCTGACAATCTGGTAGACAGACCTGCTGAAATAAGAAAATTTACATTTTAAGAACATTACGTCCTTACTGAAATAATACAGATATCAGAGCAAAGTTGCTAAGGAAAAGCTAATGCCTTCCCTTTGTTTATGAATTCATATATTGATGAAATCCTGTAACTAGCTAGCTGCTAAAAGCATTTACCATTATGCATTAATAAAACCATGAATTTTGTATAAGATGTTTTCTGTGAGGTGTTTCATGTTGCCGATTGCCATCTTTCTTAGAGAAATAAATCTGCTTGGGGTTGTTTCAGTCTTCCCTGCTGAAATCTTAAAGTAGCTCATCTATTCAGGAAGTTAAACAGATTTAATGAACCATGGGAAACACATGATTTTTCAGAAATGACCATAATGAAAATGGTTCATAGATAATAACAGGCTGTTTACCTGTGCCTGAATTACCTCAAATTTATTTCCTTCAGACCATTTCCTAACCTCAGCTACAGTAACAATAAGATAGATCTATAGGTCAACGAAGAATTTGTTAATTAAAATTAATGATGCATATTGAGCTGTTGCATTAAGCACATAGGTCTTCTCAAAGAAAGCATGATCAGCTAACCAAAGAAATCTTTGGGTCTGACCAGATTAATAGATGAAGGATTTCTCTCTTTGTCTGACTATAACCTTCCTGTCAGGTGTATCCACTTATAATTGGCATATCCTTTGGATTATTGATTCTCCTCCGTAAAGTGTAAAGCCCATTTCTGTTGATGTCTAGATTATTGGGCTGATGTGCTTACCAAAGAGAGCAAGAAACTCTTTTATGTTCTTATGTGAGATAATCAGATTTACATATGCTCTGGTCAAGTATGATGGATTAGATGAGCATTTCTTTCCTGATATCCCCTTCTGTATAAGGAGTCAAGGCTTCTCCTTCTTGCTTTTTTTTGTTTTATAATTTCCTTTAACATCCACAGATTCAAGACATCCTCACTGGGCTACAGCCCTCTTCTCCATCTTCTGCCCCTCCACTTCATCCCCTAAATCACATATCTTTGTTAAAACAAAACAAAACAACAACAAAAAAAACCCCAACCAACCAAAAAAACAGAAACAAAACAACAAAAAAACAGAGATAAATTGTCCACCCTCAGATGGCAGGTTTAGGAGACTAAATCTGTGAAACCACTTGAGTGTTAAGATCCTTTGAGGATCTATGAGTTTGGAGGATCCTGCTGTCATTGACTTCTATTGGGCCAGCAGAAGTTGGTCTTGTGGATGATTCAGGTGAGCTTGGATTTACTTTATGCTAATATTTTTCTGTAGTGTAAGTACCAAAATACATAATATAGCTTTCACAGACAAACTTGGATTTCAAAATAAACTCTAGGATCTATATAATGGAATATTAATTTTAAACATTTTTAATACCTATTTTGTATAAAGAAAAAGGGAGGTAAGGAACAGCAGAGATAATTGCCAATGAGCCAAGTAATCCTGATATACCTCGTTTCATACATCCAACATCTTTGAAAGGATGTATATTGCATCTTCTATAAGTGGAGAGTTTTGAGATGTGCAACATTTCCTATGTAATAACATATCAGTTTCAGGCTGTGATGAGAAAAAAATTGGTTTCAAATATCATGGCTTCAAATGTGCAGCTGAAATTTTAAAGTATTAGTTTCACATTCTGCTTAAGAAAAACTGTGAAAAGAAAAGCAGAGAGGAGACTGAGGATAAAATTCCAACAAAAATAAGATATCTATATCCAGACAGTTGGTATTATACATATCTCTATAAGACAAATATGGTTACAGAGCATTAAGGCTGCTTGGTTAGGCAGTCAAAAGTTTGGAAACAGCCTAGTTAGGGTTGCTCACTCTGCTGCTCTGCTCCCTCACATTGTGAACACATTCTGCCTTTTTTTAACTGCAATACTTCTCTGCATACTCTTTCTCAGATAGAATAAATATTTCTTTTATACAACCCCAGGAAAGTTGAAATGTTGTTTATTCCTCTAGGCATTTGTGGAAATTCATTATCATAGTGGTGCAGACAGTAACACAGATGCTCAAGCTGGTTTTTAGCCTTTTGTACCATTCAGATGGCACAGAAGGACTATAAACCAGAAACCACCAACTTACCTCTCCATTCTCCCCACATATTTCCTTCTGCTGTGTCTGATGTGGAAGCTTTTCTCTTGCCTCCCTTTTTCTGCCATTTTTGCATGGTTAAGTAAATGAAACACACCAGAATAGCTTTTGAAATGTGGAAAAAGAGCTGGTAAGACCCCTCCTCATCATCACTTCTGTACATAACAACAGGTACAAGGCAGCACCTCTTGCACGTCTTCATGTGGTTTGTCCTGATATGGCCAGGGTGAAGTGTCTCCAAGCCTAGGGGATCTAGGTTTAAGTTTTATTTTATACTAGCATGGTCATGTTTTACCACTCTCCCCCCTCTGTTTGGAAAGACAGTGTCTGCAGAAAACAACTTTTTTTTTTCCCCATATGATTTCTAAGGTAGGTTTCTTGGCTCAGTGATGTCAGTCAACAAAAATCTCCCCATCTGCAGTGTATCTGGGAGTCAGTTCACCTACAAACTCAACTGGCCAATAAATAAGCAAGCTTTAGCTCCTGCTCTCTGGAGTTTTTTTCTTGACATAGAATAGGTTCTCCAAATAAGATTCCTTCAATTTTCATGGCTTCTAACATGTCATTCTTGAAACAGAGCACAGCATCACAAATCCTGTGCCCATTGAAGAGGGGACTAGCCTTTTGCCTCTTTAAAGCTACACCATCTACTCCAATCCCTTTGACACTCATCCAAAGCCATCCAATACTGGGGGTCTCACAACAGAGTTGTTCTGATGCAGATATGGGCAATGATTTCTAATCTAATTCAGAGGATCTAAATGCTGGTGAATCTTATAGAGAGAAGAAAATATTTGTAATACATTGAAAGATATTCAGTACATCCATGTCTAGAAGGCAAAAATCACAGCTGCATGAATATCCCTTTCCAGCTGGGGAGTGGGTAAACACTATGTTTGGGTGTGGTTAACAACTTCACTAGCTCCAGGTGATTACCAGCATTCATCTGCTAGAGACCACTACTCTCATCGCTGAAACTGCAGAACATGAGTGGTCTTTCATTCATTTTTGAGCTGAATCTGCAAAGTTATCTTACCTCACATTCATCATCAGTTTAAGCTGGAAGTGTCAGCACTGAGAGAGTTGAGAAGTAGCCACTGGTAGCTTTCTACCAGGATTTCTGTATGTGCATAACCCCCAGTGGAGAAACAGGAACAAAAACAAAAAGGCTGAGTGCACTTGCAAAGCAAAAGGAATTTGTATGCCTTTATTGTATCTATTTGATGCTTCTTATTCCCATATTTTTTTTGTCCAGAGCTGAGGCTTCAGCATTAAGTTGATTCTTACATGTTCTCTGTAATGAATGAGCCCGGGATCCAAACCCACTTTACCGACTAAGAGACCAAGGTAAAAGGGGCAAAACAGACACTGTTAGTATGAGGTTGAAGCTACATAGAAAATTTTCCCACATTACATCTTTTCAGTTCCTATTTCTTTTTGGAGGATAACATAAAATTTTTACGTGGAGTGATGGTTTTAAGGCTTAAGGACTACAACATGACTCTGTAATGCAACTCTTCTTCTTTTATAAACCTGAGCTTCACTTAACACATTTCTAAAGTTGTGTTAGGACCAAGAAAAAAAACATATCTTAAAAATTCAGAGCAAGATCAGCAGGCTGTATGGGGAAAAAAATAAATTAAAACATTTAACTAGGAAGGTCAGCAACTCTTTAGCACTTTTATTATAAATAAGTCAGTTATATTGTATAATTCCCATGATTGCCAGAGACCTCATTGATTACTCACAGTGGTACTGCATTAGGATACTGATGATGAGATGTTTGTCTTGATAACTATTCTCTATTTAAATGTACTAGTTTGCAGAACTAGGTTAAGAATACTTCAGTTAAGTGAATACTGAATGAATTTAACCTAATAAGGAGGACTGATTGGCTCTCAACTTTGTAGCAACAGTAAAGAAAACAAGATATCACTGGAGCACAGATCCTTTCATGTTAGTCTTTTTTTCAAATACAATGTACTACCTTTTAGCACATCAGCTATTTCTGCTTAGGATGGTTACAACATATAAAAAACTCAGAATTTGAATCAATAAAGGTGAGACACTTCTGGCACTTACTTTAAGCAGCAGCTTACCCTGTGAAGAACTATTTTCCATGTTTCTTTGACACATGCAGCAATAAATGGAAATGTACTGGAAACAAGGTAATGGATACCTTCAGCAATGTTTGCGGATCCTGGCCTAAAATTAGTGATAAAAAATAATGAGGGGTGATTTTTTGTCAACTTCCATGAGAAATTAGATTCTTTCTACCCGTTCCTGTTTCTCATCTCCACTTTACAAGCAAATATTGGGTCCCTTTGCAGCACCCGTGATACCTCTTCGATGAGCACATTTCAATTTGTGAGTTATTACCCAGTGTAGAATGCTCTCCTGAGAATCCTGCTGCAAGTCCATTTTTATGCTCAAAGCCATAATCACTCTGTCTAGATCCGAAGGCATTCACAACATCTACAAACAATCAGAGAACAACTAAAGATGCAGTTGCAGCAACTGGAATTTTAAAATCCATTTCAAATACAGAGGTACTGTAATCTGTACAAAATTAGTAGATTTCACACAACTACTGAACTATTTTGACAATTTAGTCCTTAAAAATCTGTACCAATAACTATATTGCAAAACACAGAGACATCAGCACAGCATGATGCAAGTCTCTGATCTCAAGTTAATCTTTAAAAATAAAATGACCTAGAAAGAATCTATTTCATTTCTTATGTAGCTGAGGGGTTTGTGTTACACTCTGCAGACAGGAAAGGCCTGGAGAGGATTTCATTTGCTACTTGTCATTGTCATTTCTGTTGAGGTGTCATTTAGCCTCATTAATCTTACAACAGACTCTGCCCAGCATCTTCCTATGTAAGCAAGATTCCCCTGTTGGGAAGCCCAAGCAGGATGTTGGTAAACTTTGAACATTCAGGTCAACACATCATATGTGATGTATAAAATTTTCTAGGCAGTTTTCAGAGTTGTAGCTGCATCCACTCCCTCCCACTGAGGCTTTGCAAAAGGCAGCAGAAGGGAGCACCCAGTCTCTTGTTACCCTTGCTTAGTCTGTGAAGAGGTTTGAGGAAATCCAAGATTTTCCCTGCCCAACACTACCAAGCTCTGTTGGCATCAGTGCTTCTCCATGGACCCTCTGCTCTCTGTTTTTGCAGGGGTGTGTGGGTGAACACAAAGGGAGGCTCTCAAAGGATGGGTCCATATCAGTATTAAGCAGTCTCATTCATCACAGCTGCACTTCAGACAATACCACCACCCCATCCCTACTCTGGGTAGATCTGTTTTTAATCCAGATGTGATACTATTTCCCAGCAGAAAAAGGAAATAAATTGAGATATATACAAGGAGAAAGCTGGGCAGATATGCACATATATGTGTATACCTGTGTGTGAAGATATGGATGTACACAGCAAGGAGCTGGAGAAAGTGCTGTCATATAAATACTCTCATGTCTGACAAATAAAGGAACTGTCACATGTATGCCTGGCCTTTTATTAGAAAAGAGGCTATGAGGGGTGTCTGGTGATTACTACAATCTGTCATGCTTTCATGTATAAAAATTACACCAAACATATAATGAAAATATTTTAATGGATGCTCAGACACTTTGAACCAAGTTATCTATCTTGCTTTGCAAATACAAGCTGTGATAGAGGAAAATATTCTTATCTTTTCTCTAGAAAAGAAAAAGCAGTATCAAGCCATAGTTTATGGCATTTCAGTTTCTTACACAAAGACAAAGGAATAAAACTGTGCAAGGACCAAGTCAGGCTCATGATATCTGTTTTAATGACAATGATTAAAGCTATATTTTCAGTCACAGTTTTTTTACTTTGAATCTTAAACTTTTGAGGCTCCCTGGAGACTTTGTGTTAACATGAATTGTAGAAAATAAAACATAAATATAATGCTCTGTTTCATGAATATTAACTAAAAATAAATGTCCGTGTTCAAAACTTTACCTTCCTACTACATTAGATAAAAGCGTTAACTTTGTTTACTGTATAATTATTTTTAATCTAATCTGCTTTTTTATTTTCTAAGATTAAGAATCCTATGGGAAGACTGGAACTCTGATTTAATCCCATACAGAGGTTTTGACCCTAGTCAGATCTCTCTCATGTTTGCCAGAAGACACTGGAATGATAATTTTCAGGAAAAGGCACTACCTGAAAAATAAGGCAAATTTTTAGCCAAGGCTAAAGTATACCACAACAATAAGCTTCTCATATAATTTATTAAGAGAACAATTATTTTTAAAAACAGATGAGACAAAAAACAATTAACAAAATCAAAAGATCTATATATAAACCAGGACAGAGAGAGTATTTAAAGAAAATTCACCACTGTTTTTCTTAATTCCACATTTTTTAATTTTATGTATAGCACTTTTACTATATTTCTAGACAAATGTAAACTAGTTAGATCTCTCTTTTCAATTATTGGAGCTGTAGATTCCTTAACAGTGAAATGAGGACCACAACATTTCTCTGCTTCACCAACCAGTCTAATGTTTAATTTCTAAGGTACTTTCTACCTTTACATCTGGTATAAGCTTAATTTTTATCATCTATACTTTTTATAATCTATTTTCCTTGCTGTCCCTCTTCACTTAAATAAGGCAGTTGGTTCCTTATTTTTTTTCCTCAGACTTCTGACCCTGTGTTCTGTCTTCTTTTCTCTGAAGACAGCATTAAAACAAACAATTTAACAGAGAAAATTTATCCTCCATGCCCACAAATGCATAAAACAGAAAGGTGAATGAAATATATATATATATATATACTTGTTTTCCATCTTGCTTTCAGTATACCACAGCAAGCATATGACATGGACGAGTGTGTGAAAGGTAGGGCAAAAGGGGAAGAAAAACTGCAAAATAAAATGGCTCTTGAAAAGCAGAAAAAGATGCTGTTTGGTGCTCACAAAGTATGAGAAAGCTAAATGCAAATTTGCCCTTGAAGAAAGGAAAGAAAAGGAGAAAGACACTGGAATGAATTCAGGAGGTTGAGTTCAAGATTTCTTTCAAGTCTCAAGTTTGTCTGAAACAGAGTTTGACTCTCAGTGCTGCTGACATTGCATAAAGTGAACCCACCAGTGAGGTTTAGATGAAACCCAGGTAAACAGCAGCAGATTTCATGCTGTTCTAATATAGACCCCTGTGAAAACACAACTGTTTGGAAAAATATGTAATATACTTCAAGTATGTGGGCCTTCAAACCTCAGGAGGAACTACTGCAGTGGTTCTAGCTGAATGACTTCTAATTTGACACTGAAGAGGCAACCTACCAAGTAATAACTATGAAAACTGCACAGGGACAGTAATTCAGTTTCCCATAGCTGCGTTTTAAACACAAGGAGATCTGCTGTATGTTAGAGCTAACCTTAACACAAAGCTTACCTTACTACCAAGTGATTGCTCTTTTTTTTTTTTTTTTAATAATGTGTGTGATCCAAACAGAAAACAAAACATAGAACATGTGGTAAACATGGACATGTTTGATGTTCCACATTGTATAAACCAAAAGAAAAAGTAGAAGCATTTGAACCAGAAGAACTAACATGACAAACCAAATAATTCTCCTTCTGAGATCACTGGCAAACTCCCCATCATTTAATGGGACAGGGCAAGTGAAATCTCTCTAGATGATGTGTCTTAGTCAAGGATCATTGCCAAAGCCTTGTTGCATTACAAACATAAACCTTCCTTCCCATATAGCACTTTCTTACTCAAAGAACTGCTTGAGCAGTAGCTGATCAGCACAACAACTGAATGGTATGCACAAGTGTTATGTCCATTTTCCAGAGGCACAATGGAGTCCAGCAGTATCAATTCAGGCCTGAAAGGAGTTAAAAAGAATTCTGTCCTGGCTCTAGTTCCTTCTAGTCCCCATTAATCTAAAAGCAAACGTTAAGGAGGAGAATAGTAATTTATTGATGCTGTTCTGCACTACCAAGTGTAAGATGCATACTTAATTCCCAGCACCTTGCTCTGCAGAGACCATGAACACTTAAACCAGAATGTCTCATCACATCAGTAATGACATCTCTAGGGATCTCCACTGTAGGGTGGATGAGCTACAGAATCTGGGAAAGTCACTGATTCTGTCTTTCTTGGTGCAAATGCTGATTCCCTACAATAAGAGCCTATGAAGCTGCTGCAACACAGTATCATTAAAAATCATCAATACATGTTCATTAATGAATACTTGAGTTTTGTTAATCAGCTAGACCCCTCTGGTTTAGAGAAATCCTTAAAAAAAAAAAGTATGACACAAGGGTGAAAAATTAATATGACAATATTTTCTCCGTGTAAACAAAGTGCAAGACATAAACTACAGAACCACACCACAGAGACACAGCAAAAGCCATAGATACCTCGCTACGTAATCAGTTTACTAATCCAGTCATCGGTCAGGACTTACAGGAGCTGTACATTTTTATTCCGCAGTACTTCAAAATCTGGGTCAGGCAAAACACTCCACCCCTCGCTCCCCACCCCGCGGCTGCCTCTCCGAGCCCCGGCGTGTGCGCCCGGCAGATGGAGCATCTCCACTGATGTTCCCATCTCCACTGCTGTTCCCATCTCCAGTGCTATTCCCATCTCCACTGCTGTTCCCATCTCCAGTGCTGTTCCCATCTCCACTGCTATTCCCATCTCCACTGCTGTTCCCATCGCCACTGCCGACCGCTCCGAGGAGCCAGAAGGCAGCAAAACCGCTGCCAAAAACCCCTTAAGTCCAAGGGGCTGAGATGGCCATTTTGTTTAGAACACGATCTCTTTTGAGTATTATGAAACTTCGGAAAAATGCTTAACACCTTCTGGAAGTCAAGCAAGATCATATTTATCACTTCTCAGTAGCGCAATGTCTGACCTATGCTGAATGCAGGGGGGAAATGATTCCATTGTTCGAAGAAAGCTTTAGAAAAGCATTTGAACCATCGGCGAGCTATTTGCAGGCTGTGGTGCGAGCTCCCCTTTACACGCAGCCCGGGAGCGGTGGGAGAGCAGCAGCTTTAGCCGGCTGGAGCCCGGCACCCTGACCTCGGCGCACCGCCGGCATTAATTCGTTATCGGAAACACGCCTGGGCAGCTGGGACGTGCCGCTGCCTCCCGAGAGCTGAGGGCCGACGAGACGAGGGCTAGCAGCCCAAGCTGACAGGCGTCTCAAACCGGCGGCGGTGCGCGGGGCCGGGAGCGGCGACCGGCTCTGCCATCCCCCTCCACCCGCTCCGCCCCACGCCAGGCACGGCCGCACGGTCACCCGAGCTGCGGTGCCCCGGGTCGGGCGGCCGGGCCATTCAGCCAGAAGATAAAAGCACTTACCTATTTACACACAAGAAACATATACGGTCTCTGACTCGAAAGCGAGAGCCGGGGGCAGCAATGCCTGCGCTCTCCCCGAGGGAACGCACAGCAAGGACAAGGGAGAAGAGGCAAGTGTGGCACATGTGCAACCCCTTCAGTGACTCCTGTGCCAAAATATAGCATCTGTGCTTTTCCTCGAAACTGCCTTTTATCCGAGGTAGTTTTGTCCAGCTTCTCTAGAAGACTTTGAGCTTTCCCAGCTCTCTGTGATGTTTAGCTGTGCAAAGGCGTGTGCCTCAACGTGTCAGGTGTGTTAGGTCTCTGCTTTGGCTGTTGCCCAGATGTGTGCTGAGTTGCTCAGGGTTTCTGTAAGCTGTGCTGTGTTGTGGTGCTCAGCAAGGCTGATGCTTCCAGGATGTGGTTTTTTGGATCTGCTGAGAATGAACTCCTTTTGTGATACAGCCCTGAAACATTCTCTTTACTGCTTGTGCACAGAAGTGTTTGGCACATAGGTATATGCTTCTGCCTGGGAAGTACCTTGCAGATAGATGTGTGGGCAGGAAAGAGTGAGAAGTGTAGCAGATGTAGCAGGGAGAAGGAGGCTTTCAAGCCAATTTGCCCTAGAGGAATGACTCAAGTACAGTGACTTCCTCATGTTTTCACATCTATTGTGCTTAAAGACATAAACTTGGGCATTAGAGTACCAGCCACTCTCCCACAGACACCTGCATGTCTTTAGCATTGTATACTTTTTATTATTAGTAACACTAACACCTTGCTTTTGTGGCAGGATTGTGAATAAAATCTCATAAAATCAGCCAGTACTGTGCAGGCAGCTTCAGCCACCTGCAATCAATACTTTCTGGATAAGTTGATGCATACACTCTGAAGAAAATGAAGCAAAATGCACCGTGTCCCTTTACATAATCCGAGAGCCTATAGATTTCTTTTCTGAGCTGAAACAAAGATATAAAATCAGGAGATTCAGAGGGAGCAGTTTAATGTCTGCATATTTAGCTGCTTTTTTTTTTTTTTTTTTTTTCCCCAAAATGTCTCAAAATCTTTTTATGGGGAAAGAAGCAACTATGAGTGAAACAGCATTTTTTCAGACCTAGGTTGAAAAAAATGGTGTAAGCTGGGAAAAATGCTGCATAAACATCCTTCTTTCTGTATTATGCTAGCTGTTTGACACATTACATAAGTCAGCAAAAGGCAAAATCTTTCAGTGTCTGCCATCTGAATTTACTTCTTCAGTTTTCAACATAAAGTTCCTATAGCACCAAAAAGAATACAAGAGGAGTACTCCTGGGACCACAGACAACCAGAGGCAAGCCCATGCTCTAAGATTGTGGTCCCACAGTTCCCTGCTTTTGCAGCTTTGTGGCTTTTAGGTCCATGTAACTGTAAAAAGTTATTTTGATTATGAGAGCTCTTCAGGATTCCTTGTTCAAGAACCATGATTTTCACATGCAGGTGATGGTTTCTGAAAGTCCTGTCAGATTCAGGTACTAATTATTCATGCAAACATATACATGGGCACTTTGTCACATATGGCTGAATTTGCACAAAAGTATGGCTAGGTAGAAAATTATTCACTTGGATTAAAGACTGAACCATTCCCTATTCATGTTTGTCTTATCAGTTTAAAATAGGTTACAGAGAAGAGTCAATTTCTTTCCATTTAACTGATAACATGACTTATCAGATGTATTCATGCAAGAGAGATACTTGACAGGTATATGGAAATAAAAAAAAATTTTTAAAAGAAGTATTTTCTATGATTTTAAAAATATTTCATTACAATTGTCATAGAAATAAATGTTAAAAAAACAGACACAACCTTGTGTCTGCCCAGTTGGCAGTTAGGTGTCTGAACACTCTTACAAGTCTACAACACTACAGTGCTACACCTGGCCCTACCACTCCAAGTTACCCTTTCTATATTTTCAGAGGAGAAAGAAAAACAAAACATCAAAATCCCTTAGGCTGGATGATTGATACATATTGTTTGAATCTAGTACTTCCTGGGCAATATTTATATTCCATTTAATTAGGTAAGATCTTAAGAGAACAAGCAGAAACTGACTAATTTCTTTCTAACCTAGAGCATCAACCAGGTTATCCTAAATCCCCTAGTTTTTCTGCAGTCTGCTGTTAGAAACCACTTCATAGCAAGTGCCCAAGAAATTTAAGAAATAGACCTTACTGTCTAGGGGACCTTGTGGTGAAGTCAGTGGATCTGCTGGGAAAGCAAACTCTGCATGGAAGGTCCACCTTCAGTTATACTGTGAAGAAGAAGAAAATGTTTTCATGTAAATGGAGGTGTCAAAATTGACAAGGAAATTTCAAAACAAAGTCATCCACAGCAATCAACACAGTACCAATTATTCAAGAAAATAATCTGTTGTTAGATGCTGGCTAGGAAGAAAATACATGCTCCGTCTTCCCTGTTTTCATCTCTCCTGTCAGCTTTCCCACTAAGTTATTTCTATAGTACTTTGTCTCCTCACTTTAGTCTTCCTTCTTGTGTTTTTCATCCCAGTGCCTCCCTAGAGCCTTTTCCTCATCCTGGGCTACTAATCTGTGGGATGATAAACCCAGGAGACAAAGTTTTTTCCTGCTGTTGCATTCTGCAGGACTGGTTTGGTTTTGGTTTGTTTTGTTCTTGCTCTGTCTGTTCTGCCAGTCTTACTGATCTCCTCTGGAAAACACAGGGCAGAGGACAGTAGAGAAGCACAGAACAACAGGAGAAGTATAAGTGAAGTTACTGCCCAATGCAGAAGGCTCAAGTTACAACATCTTTAGATGGAAAAACTATCAGAAGTAAGGTTTTAGAAGAAGAAATGTCTTCCCTGCTGACAGCACGGTGAGGGATAGCTTCAGGGCAGAATTTTAAAAACAGAGGTTGTCTTGACCTCTCTCCAGTCTTGCATGGTGCTCAGCATGACAGAGCAGGGAAAACAAATTATACTGGGTCAGGCACAAAGACATATCGCATTGCAGTAGAGGTGCAATTGCCCCCCTGATTTTTCTGTGGCTCTGGATGGCTAAACCTGGATACTGCATTCAGTATGGCCACAAGAAAGCTTTGAAAACAGGGAGTTCAGAAAAAAGCAACAAAATAATTAAGGGGCTGAAGGGATTTACCTCTGAGGAAGATTAAAAGAACTAAATAAATATGTATAGTTTGGCTAAGCGATAACTAAGGAGAGGCATGCTAACCATCTACAAATATTTGACTGGCACACACACTAGGGAGGGAAAGAAATTACTTAGTATTAAACAAGCAGGTATATCAGGGAGTAATGGGATGAAATTAAGAAATGGAAAATCGAGTCAGAATTTAAAGCAAATCCTCCTGACAATGAATTCGAATAGTCTGCGGAAAATATATCAGCATGTGTGCAACAGGGAACAACCCTGCATTGATAGGAAAGGAAACTTCAATGACTTACTGGGCCCTTCCAAGCTCAAATATTTATGACTCTATAATTAAGTATTATTAAATATAATGACATGTGTCTTTTTCCTTTTTTTTTTTTTTTAAATTTCTGACTGTTGCCTCAGGTCAGAAATGTGCAATTATTTCCAAAATAAAGGTCTTATATTTTAACTCATTAATTCTCCTAAAATTAAGGTGTCTCTCTCTTTTTTTTTTTTTTAACCTAAATTGAATTTTTGTTAATGCATTTTTTCTTATTTTCAAACAACAGCTATCTACCCCTACTAGAGACTCAG
This sequence comes from Corythornis vintsioides, assembly GCA_025447755.1. Taxonomy (NCBI): domain Eukaryota; kingdom Metazoa; phylum Chordata; class Aves; order Coraciiformes; family Alcedinidae; genus Corythornis; species Corythornis vintsioides. The sequence goes on along the minus strand of JAOEGS010022683.1, from coordinate 43,292 downwards.
AAATCCCTCTTTATGCCAGGCAAGCATGCATACTTAAGGCTGCATGGCTCAATGCCTGAACCTGGTCAGCCTCAGGTTGAAAGCCTGCTGTGTTCAAGGGAACTGCTGTTCCAAAGCCCAGATGAGCACAGAGGCTCTTCTTACTCCGAGGCTGAACTGCACGCAACAAAGAAAAGCATGTTGCACAATACTGACAGCTAAGAGCTGGTTACAGAGCTTTGATCCTCGGTCATGTCCATACACAGAGCTTCACTTCATGGCTTAACCCTGCCCCACAGCACCATTCATAACATACAAACAGGTGTTGATGTGGTAGTTGCACATAACAGCTGGTGGGTAGCAAGTTTCCTCTATTTTTACATGGGCAAGCTCCTTCATTTTGGTGCATATGCCTGTTTCAGCAAACACAGACTTCTAAATGTGTCCTGAAATTTGTACAAGTGTAGGAAGTGATCAGAGGATTGCAGTGTCTTGTGAGCACTCATTCTGGGGATCCACGTGATTTGTTCAGATACAGCATGTGTATTGTAGAAGAGTCTTGGAGTTCTTGCTGATATTCTGACATTGGATGTGTTATATACACGGGCCCCCAAGAGACTTTACACAGTCTAATTCTTTGTGATTTATCACATAAATATATCTTTTGTCCAGGTAACAGTGCTGTTCATCTCCTACTGTGGAAGGGCATCTGTAATGGGGTTTTTTTGTGATAATTTCTTTTAGTTTCCTGGGTACTGCAGCTGCAGACCAGATCATTTACCAATACTGTATCAACAAGTTTGTGACATTCATGCTCATTTCATTCATGACTACTTGCTTAAAGCTTCTTTTTTAGTATATGTGCTGGACTTCAGCCTCCCAAAGGCAGTAAAAGACAGTAGAGTTTCATCTGGAATTAGGATGTGGTGACAGTAATTCCTACAAACACACTGGTATAGCACAGCTAGCGTGGGCTTTGTCATGAAGGATGAAATCTATCTCTCTCCAGCCCCAACACACAGTCTTCTTTTCATTACCTGCCACAGGAGTGCCTCTGATCCATGAGGCTTGGTGCATTTGTTGGTCCACTGAGGAGATCAGAGAATGTGGGAGGCTGGACATGCATTTTTAGTGTCAGTAAATCCTCAGCAAAAGATCCAGGAGCTGGCACTACAATATTCAGAATAATAATGATCAAAAATCTATTTTCCAAATCTTCACACTTTTACGTTAATACTGTAGCAATCAAGCTGAAGCAGGATAATTAAACAAAGCATTCTCTCCTCTCTCCCCTTCCCCCAATAATTCTACAAGCCCTGCCTGTCATTTTTCAGCACCAAATTGCTAAGATGGGGTGGCTGATACAAAAGCTCAATTTGCTGCATGCAATTTACAGGAGGTGAGGCTTCAGTACAACTTGCTCACAAGGAAATAGCCACAAGGACCCCCCAGCTGCTTGCAGGGATAGGTTAGCACTGGACTGTGTCCAGCCAGAAGCAGGTGAAAAAGCTGTAGACAAAGCAAGGGAAGAAAGAACGAAAGGTTTGCCCACTTTCCCAAAGCAAGGACAGACATAGACTTGCTCTTTTTTTTTTTAAACAAAATGATTGTGAATCCAGTGTTGGCAGCAACGCTAAATGTCCTGAAGGATCTAGAGATCTGGGTGCAAGAACTGGATTGCTGCTTGTCAGAATTTATCTAGTTTACATTCTGTCCAAAGCAGTAAGCAATTCAGTAATAACATGCTACTGACAGCTCCTCATTAAGGGGCATCAAGCTTTAGCCATCAGTCTAGTACTGCACAGTCCTCTCTTTGCCTACACAGCTTCTATTAAAACAGCTTCTGAGACCCTTTGTACATTGAGGTTTTGTTCTGAAACCCATGAGAAGAGGGATTGTCCTTCCACTTCTAATCACAGAATACAAAGTCCTTCCCCAGGTCTGAATTTTTCAGGAACCTAGAGCTTTCTCATTCTGGAAAATCTTTTAGAGTATGTATTACAGTGAACATGTCTTTACCTTATTTTATTAGCAAATAAGGGGTAGAAAAGATCTTATGGTCATAGATTTAAAAGCATCATACTTCTTTTTTTTTTGTGTATGTTTCCACCTTTGATATCTGGGTACTTTTTTACTTCCCTAACAGACTTCACTGTTACAAAATACCTTCCACTGGGCAGTGCACATTTTTACCCTATTAATTTTAGGCCATAGTTGCTTCTTGCATGTTCATAGCCCCTAGGGAAAACCAAACAAAAATCCCAAACACCCAGATCCCATACTTTATATCATTCTGCTTATCACTCACAGAAAATAAAGAGAAAAAATTTAACAGCTTCCTTCTTCTATTGTCTGTAGGCTGTTTCCTTAACTTTTTCATCAGTTAAATTTTCCTGAACCTTTCTGTGGTAACCACTACTGCTTGTCTCTTCAGTTTATTGATTATTTCCATAGCCCTCAGCACAGACACTGTTCAGAAAAAAATACTAATATAAAATGAAGAGGCTTCTTTCTCAGACTTCTGAACTATAAATCAGGCACTCTACATAGTTACAATATAGAGCTAGAAGTAATTTATGTATTTCCTTTCACATAGAGTTTCTGTTTAGTGGGAAACAAAATACATACTTCTGGAGGTGCACAAAATAAAATAGCAGTTTACTCATGCATAGAGACCAAATCACTTTTGTGTAGAGTAAGAATGTTAAAGTCCAGAACTGATGTGGTTTTCATGTTATCTTAAAGAATGATGTCAAATCTTTCCTCACTGCCTTATTTTTATTTTTTTTTTTTAATGAAAATAAGAAGTAAATTTGCAACATTGAGGTACTCTTGGATTCAGGACATTTCCACATTCTATGACTCTTAGCAGAGCTCCTAGCTCACTTCTGTGAAGGTAATTTCACTGTGACAGCTGTGAGATAGCATCTATAGATAGTTCTGCAAAATGTAACTTTCCATTAGGAGCCAGGGTGACTATTCTCTAGCAATCAGAACTCTTTGATAAACATTTATTTTTGTCTTCTTTACCTAGACAAGACTCTGCCACAGTATTTGGAACATCTGCTGGGCTAGATCTAGCTGCATTTCTTGTACCTACCAGAAATCTAAATAGTGACAGTTGCTAGCAGTGATAACAGTGGTCAGACAAGCAATACTATTTTTTAAAGTGTCCTGTTTACTAAATCCCATCTTACAGTGAAGATCTTGTCTCCTTACCACTCAGGCATAGCTGGGAAGGGACTGATGAAGGACAAGGGGACATACTACAATTGCACCAAGAGCCGTGCTTTTGGTATGCTCTTGTGTATGTCAGAGCAATTCTTATCCACCATGACTTCCTGATATCTGTGACCTAATGGTGTTGGAGGGTTGAAATTCTAGCTTCCTTCCTCTATATTAATCCCTCTCCCATGAGAGGCCAAAGGAACTGACTTTATCATATCCATCAGTTTCCTCTTGGCAAGCAGCTCACCTTGGGAAGATGAAGTTCTGCACCAGATATTTGCAACAGCTTCGGAGAAATATGGGATCACTCGGGTAACGTACAGTCAGTGGAAGAATAAAAATACTATTTACTTCTAATTAAATCCTCATTTGACCCACATGCATGTGCTTTCATCATAACCAACCTAACTCTTCTCCTCTTGCACCTCGTTTCACTGAGCCAGCAGTCAGATTGGTGTTTTGCACTACTTCTTGTTAATATTAATATTTACCACGACAGCAATATACTTCTTAAATTTCACATATGGTTTCAAACTCTGTAATTTCTATTCTTCATCTGCTGTTGTTTTTTGCAGAGCAGCTAAATTTCATTCCAGGAATGGTGTAGAGAGCAGCCCACTAGTTAACACAAGAGGCAGCCATCTGACAGACTGGGAAAGGACCTGGGCTTTCTGTTCTAATAATCACAAGTGCCAGTAACAGGACAGGAGGAGAGACTCAAACACAAATAAATTAATTAGCGAGGACATTATTTATACACTGGGAATTCCTAGTGTATGTGGTGTCTGCTCTAATAACCCATGGACAAATCACCTCCCCCTGTGATAACACATTAGGGAGAGAGCCAACAGAGAAAGACAACTGGAAGTTCCCATCTAAAGGGAAGAGGATAAGAAGCAGCTTGAAAATCTGCAGGGAAAACCCCTGCATATGCATATGGAGAACAGTGATCCATATGGACATGTGCTCCTCAAAACAGCTCCACTTGCTCCTGGCTAGATGTGTTACACAGTGATCTGCAGTTAATATCAACAGGATTATAGTAGATGGGGATTTCAGCACTCTAAGCTTGCTTTTCCTAATGCAGTGAAACAAAGGTGAATGTGGAGCTTTTAGGAGAAATGACAGCCTTCCACGAAGGTCAAGAAAAGTTTACAATCTCTTCCTTGCTTATATATCCTTTGTGAAAGCAGTCTTGTTTTCATGTACCATATGAAAACAAATGAAAATAAATCTGTGGTAAGGACCTTTTACCCTTTATAACCTAATTAATTGGACCAGATTAACTGTTAAGGGAGAAAATGTCCATGTTGACAGAGGAGACCAAATTCTTATTTCTGGCCCATAGTGATTGACCCTTTTTATTGGGCAGTTTAGCTGGGTACTTTATAAAAGGAGAAGAATTACAAAGATAAACTCTTTAGTTTCTTGTTTGTAAGTCTGTCCATGGTGGACGATAACATTCTGACCTTTTGCACATGCTTAAGAAAAATAAAAAAATAAGGTATCCATTAAACTTTTGATATTTACTGCATCCTTACCTTTGAGTCATGTGTGAATCATGTATTGCTGAGTCACTCCAGTGTTGAGTACTTTTCAGAACATCATCTGAGCTTTTCTTGGGAGTAAAATTCACCTACTACTTTGTAAAGAAATAAAAATGCTTTTTTACATATATTTTTGTCTTGTCTAATTGGCCAGTGAGGAGATGGGTAATTAGATACATGATTGGCTTGATGTCCCAGCAGTGACCAGTATGGAGTGGTGTTCCTCAGGGATCTGTATTAGTACTGGTGCTGTTTAAGATCTTTGTCACTGACATGGACAGTGGGATCGAGTGCACCCTTGGCAAGTCTGCAGATGACACCAAGCTGTGTGGTGACATCTACAAGCTGAAGGGAGGGGATGCCATCCTCAGGGACATGGACAGGATTGAGAGGTGGGTCCATGCAAACCTCGTGAAGTACAACAAGGCCAAGTGCAAGGTCCTGCACCTGGGTTGAGGCAATCCCAAGCACAAGTACAGGCTGGGCAGAGTATGGATTGAGAGCAGACCTGAGGAGAAAGACTTGGAGTTGCTTGTTAGAATGCAGGTCAGAAAGCCAATCATGTTCTGGGCCTCATCAAAAGAAGTGTGGGCAGCAAGTCTAGGGAGATGATTCTGACCCCCTACTCTGCTCTTGTGAGACTCCACCTGGAATGCTGTGTCCAGCTCTGGACATGCATCTGTTGGAGCAGGTCCATAGAAGGGCTATGAAGATGATCAGCAAGGGCAGGCTGAGTGAGTTGGGCTTGTTCAGCCTGGAGAAAAGAAGGTTTCAGGGAGACTTGATAGCAGCCTACCAGTATCTGAAGGAGGCCTACAAAAAGGCTGGGGAGGGACATTTTGCAAAGGCTGTGGTGATAGGACACAGAATCACATGACTGTCAGAGCTGGAAGCGACCTCTAGAAATCATCTAGTCCAACACCCCCATCAAAGCAGGTTTGCCTAAAGCACATTACACAGGATTTCATCCAGGTGGGTTATGAATGTCTCCAGAGCAGGAGACTCCACAACTTCCCTGGGCAGTCTGTTCCAGGCTCTGTCACCCTCACAGCTTGAAACTGGAAGAGGGTAGATGTAGATAGGAAATAAGAAATAAATTATTCACCTTGAGGGTGGTGAGACACTGGAACAGGTTGCCCATGGAAGCTGTGGGTGCTCCATCACTGAGTTCAGTGTGTTCAAGGTTGAATTGGTCTTGAGTGCAACCTGATCTAGTGGGAGGTGTCCCCTGACATGGCAGGGGGGCTGGAACTAGATGATCTTTATGGTGCTTTCCAACCCAAACCATTCTTTGATTCTATGAAATTTGTCACATTTGTTGCTGCAATAGTAATAGCTCAGGATGGTCTGAAGCTATGATATTTAAGACAGAAAAGGGTGATAATATTGAAATCCACAGTACTTTAAAACATCTGAAGTTAAAAAGAGGAAAGAAAAAAAAAGAATAAGAAGAACTTTCCACAACATTTTTTAAAGGGAAATGTAACCGTATAATTTATGGTACATGGTAATTACTTCTCAGTTTGAGATGTTCACTATTTTCTCCCATTGTAATTTCACATACTGGATAATGAGTATCCTCTGCACAGAAACAACAGTAATGGCTGTGCAGCAGGACAGTTACTTGATCATTTTACAATAAAACATCTCACTTCTCAGTGCATGACTCAACTACAGGTGTGCAGAGGAGTAAAACTGGAAGGCCTGAATATGAAGTAAAAAAAAAAAAAGGTACTTTGTTGAACAGTGCAGAGCAAAGGAAAGTCACACTGTATAAAATTGATATGAACATGAGCATTGGTTCCTGAACTGATACAAACACAAGCATGAAATTTGCATTTTCAAAAAAAACAACCCTGAAGGTGACCCTTAGAATATAGCCATTGACATAGGGAGGTAAAAGTCTGCCTCTTTTTGTTTCTGAAGGATTAAGCACAAAACTTCAAATAACAAAGCTATATAGAGTCCTGAAATGCAGATTAAAAAAACCCCAAATATTTCAGTGCAAGAATATAACAGTTATATCCCAACTCTCTCTCAGTTCTATGGGAGCAGAGGAAACAAACATATCTGCTAGGAAATAAACATCCAGTTTCCTTTCTAATATAAATAAATTGATGGGGAACTGTATAATGTTAATTTTAGAATGTACAGGGAATAGCTAGATATTAAGTTAATGCTGTGTTAGGTTTTTAAAAAGTATTTCTTAAACTATTATTTTTATCAGGCTTTAAATGCATCTCACCAAACTTTCAGTCCAAAAGCTGTTAAACATACTCTGAAGCAATTGCATTTTTTATTTTGAAATATGATTGGTGATGAAGAACGAATTTAAATTAATTACTATGTTACTGGATACCTGTGTTATAATCTGTATGAATGTATCTGCTGCAAACATGTTTAATGTTGTCTACACCATGTAACACCTAATGCTTCAACAGTTTACTGTGGTAGAATGGTGGATGCCAAAAAATGTTTAGGTGGAAAAAAAAACCATGTTGCCATAACTTTTGAGTGATGAAATTAGCATTTACAAATGTTCAAAGATCTTAATGAATACTTTATTGCTTTAATAAAGATGCCTTTCACTTATGTTGCTACAGTGCTATTCTATATTTTAAAGGACAAATGCTTTTCCTCATAAAGATGATGTTCTGTCTGCTCAAAAATGGAAAGGGGGATATCCCCAAGGAACATTATTAGTAGTTAAAAAACCTACTCTTACAGTTTGCCAAAGTTGAATGCAGAAAGCAGTCGCAGTGAGGCAACAGCCTAGCATAGTAACTGTGCCTGATCTCATCAAATCTGAGAAATTATGCCCTACATATAGCCAAGAGGAAATCCCCCAAATTATACCAGCCAAAAAAATGGTATAACACCATTTCATATGTTGTAGAATCCAAAGAATAATATTTAAATCCAATGTCATCATCCTATTCTATGTAATTATAATTTCTATAATTCATTAGAATGCTATATATTTCAAGACATTGAAAATCAGTTTGAATTTAAACTACAAACTAATTCTCAATACAGAGATAAAGCTTAAAAAGGAAAAACAAATCTTATAGAATCCTTCCAGAATTAATAGTGTATTTATCCAAGTTCAAATTACAATAATACTATCATCGAGTTCTCAATTAACCTCATCTGACATTCCAAGCAGAGTATTTTAAGCATTGTGAAGCATCCAAATAGAAACTTCAATTAAAGACTGACTTCATATACTGGGCAGCCTGTGAGAATAATATGAAAAATTATGTAACCAGCCCAGTGCTTCAATAAACACCCACAGATGATGGAGAGGAGACTGACAAAATTGAGGATCAGCATCGTAATTCCTTTCTCAGGTAGAGCCTAGAAAGATTAAGAACTTGTTTACACGGGGGGAGCAGGGGCTTCCTTCACATTCACTCTGAGATTGGTTTTTGCACATTGAGGTGGCCTGCATTCACACAGCACAAATCTTACCAGGAATTAACTGCCGAGATAAAATATATTCTGTGCTCCTTTTGAAACCATAGGAGATTCAAAGTGCATTAACTGAAAGTGTCCTGTTATTCATCCAGTGAAGCTGGACCACACTATCCTAGACAACTGCCAAGTGCTCTTGCAGGGGACAGCCCTGCATGCTCACTCCTGCCCTTGACTGTCACCATCAGATGTTGCTGCCCAGTTAAATGGTAGCATGCAGCTGGGGTGAGCCCTTGCCGGGTAGCAAACACAATTTGGATGTCCCTGGCAACACACCCTAATTAATATAACCACACTGGCATAAAGGCATCCCCTGTCTAGAGGGGGACAGACATCTATAAGGGGAAAGGTGAAGGTTCGTGCTCCTGTGCAATGAAATGTGACAACAGCTCTATCTCTTCAGGTGCTCACTTGCTGATGGGTCAGAGCCAGGGTTTTCTGCATTGTGGACTGAAATAAAGGATAAGTATGAACTTCTTTATACCCGTGATGTAAGCCCTGCCAGCCCTCTGTGTGGGGAAATTGGTAGTGCCAAGAAAGTGATCTTGGACTTGGGATTCCTTTTTTCCTTGACTTTTCTGACTTTTGCATTTATCTTTTGCTTCTGTTAGATTTAACCAATATTATAAAATTTTATATACCTTCATGACCTGTTTTTTCCACTTATCTGCTGAAGACCTGTAGCCATGTGAATCTTTAAGTTTTCCTCATGTGCTAAATGCAGAGAGGTTGTGGCACAGAAAAAGCTACCTGGACTCACAGCTTGTGTGCATTTAAAATTCCCTGCTCCCAATCTGAATATAAAATAGATATTTGTACCAGCCCTGTTTTTCTTCCTGTATTCTGATATTTGTTCATAAGGGTATTTTCCCTATTAAAGTCCAGAAATATTGGTTTAAAAAAAAAAATAATTGTGTGCTCATGTAATCTCAGCTATCAATTCCTAACTGTTCTTCCTTTCCTTTCTGCCATCTGACACATAACACTTTTTTTTTATTCTTCCATGGCTCCTCCCACCAGAAAAGCTCCTCTTTCCATAGCACTCTCAAAATGGTGACTGCCAGCTCCTGCCTTCTAATGAAAAAAACCCAGTAAGATAAACACTATCCCCCTACTCCCCCACAAACCTATTAATAGAAGTCTACTTAACTGTGCACAGTGCAAACTAAAGGTAGTGTTAAGTACTGTATCCTAATTAACATGGTACAGCAATGCTCTCATTTTAATCGATGAGTTTTGAAGTTCCAGCTTTCATGGCATGCCATGAAGTACATATCTGTATCACAGATACCTATGGCATATTTTGTAGGCAAAATTACTGCAGCAGAAACATATTTTTGAGGGATTTTTAATTATTTTTTTTTCACCAGGATAAAACTTAGCAGTGCAGCTGTAAATCAGCTCTGCATAAGAAATGCATAGACTTAGTGAGCAGTGAGGCAAGAGGCTGTGGGCACTGTTAACCTCTGATATGCTCAACAGTTGTTTCAAAACACTATTGCTATGTCTGGGTACTTTGTGCCTATCCTCAAGAGGTGTGACATGAACTTTATGGTACAGCAAATCCAAGCTGGGAAGCAGGAGGAAAAGAATTTATGGCAAGATGAAGCTTAAAGATGGCAAGACTTTCCTTCTCTCTTTTTGTGATTTAATAATTTCAAACTATTACACCCTTATGTTCCCCTCTGTTTCTTTCCTACCTTCAATTTGGCTGCTTTTCCTCAGAAATGAGGCTTGTACAAGAAATCTTTTATCTGTATGGTTGTCTTTCCTCCTTTCCTTTCAATAACTTTTCAATTGATCATTTCAGCCATACTTGACAAAGAACATCAGGTTTCAAATATATGTTGTGCCAAGAAGCTTTGGGAAAATGTGGGGTTGGTGGTGGAAGAAAGAAACATGCTGAAGGACAGGCAGGGAGAAGATGGAGGGATATTGCTGTGATGTGGTGTGTGTGGGAAGGGTAACTGTAGGAGGAGGTATGAGGTTTTGTTGTAGATGTGAAGGCTGTGAAATAAAGGGATGTAGGGCACAGATCTGTGGGAAACCTAGCTTCATGGATATGGAAAAACATGTTGGTTGCAACATGTATAATTTCAGTTTCTTGAAGCAGTAGTTAAGTAGCTACATCTTCTTTTGTGAATTTTGCAAAAGTAAAGATTTGCTTTATTCATCTGAGACATGTTTTCATGGGGCTCATAATACTAACTACATAAAAGAAAAGCACATTTCTCATACGTCAGGTTTTTTTCATGGTTCAACAGACTGTTTTAAATAACAGTGGGAACATAACCACAGTACACACAAAGAAAGCAGTGTTTCTCCACTTTAAAAGGTCTTTGTTCAATATCCCTGTAAATTCACAAAATAGTTTGTGAGCTCCTTTAGAAATAATCTACTAAATGTTCATGAAATACACAAGAAAATGCTTCAAAAAAAAAGAAGGAAAAAAAAAAAGGCACAGGGAGGAAATCATATAGCCCTTAAAGTCTGAATTTTGAACAATCACTCTTCATCCTCCATACAGAATGAAAAGTCTTCTCTGATTAAGTGTCCAGGGCAAATGCTTTTTGTGCAGGGAGTTTCTCTTTATTTCTCTGCTCTTTTAGCTGTACAAATTGCAGAATGCAATTATGTGAGAAGAGCAGGTACTGCCCAGCAGCTGGGAGCCTACTTACAGTGCAGTGTCATCTGCCCTCACTTTGCAAAACCTTTTCTTATACTTCAGTAGCTTAGAGAATATTTACATTGCCCCTTCATGTATTTTTTATTATTATTATTTTTAAAAGGCAGGACAGAATTAGCAGGGTTTCCCAGGATAAAAATTCTGTCATCTCTATTAATGTGATCAAGCTGGTGAGAACAGAGCTATCTGCTTCACTAAAAAAAAAATAGGTATGGCTTACCAGTGAGCAGAGCAGCTTATACTTTTGCTAATCATGCTGCAGTGATATTGATAAAGTTGCCCTGATAACACACAAGGCCAAAAGTGTTGCTGAAGCTGGTCTGACACCAACTCTGACTTACTTACAAAACCAAGGCCAGCAGATGGAAAGACATCAAATCCATCACCACCCCCAAACCTGATACAGATTGGTAGAGACCAACAATGGGCACTTTTTATTCATAGTAGCTTGAAAAGGTACCAGACTGACAAAAGGGACACATCTAGGAATAAGGATGTGTGAATTTGCTCTCAGAGTTGCAGAGAGGTAATGTTCACAGTAAACCAAAAGGAAAAAAAAAATATTCCCCATGTTCATCGCCTACTAGCACAAAAAATAGAAAAGAGTGGGTAGGGAGGAGGAAGCAAAGGCACTGAGATGGATATAGAGTGGTACTGAATACGTAACTGCTAAAGGAGTCAGGCTTTTGTGCAAAGCAAAAAGGCCATGTAGGCAGGTGTGGGAGAAGCTATTTCTGCTCATATCCAAAGCCAACTGTCCATTTCAGTGTGATTCCCTTGTTCTTCATTGTGTCTGTTAGCACAGTGACTCTTCTGCCCCCATTCTGCTTTTGTGTTTGTTGTTTGACATGATAATCTACTCACTAGAAATAATAATAAATAGAATACATAGATTGGAAAAAAGCAAGACTCTTAAAACTGCCAATTTAAATTAGGTGAAGAAGTGTTCACAGTAACAAAGTGGGTGAAGACCAAGCTCTGCCCAAGAGATTGCCTCTACACACCAGAGAAAGGAGGAATCAACTCTTATCCTGTGGCCAGTATTACAAAATTTCTTTTTTTCTGTCTACTTGTTATGAGGATCCTCACCACATCCCACTAGGCATGAATGTAATCAGAGAAGTTTTAATCTTTTCTTGCAAGTCAGGCCCCTCAGAATCACTGGTGTTACATTTCTCTGAATTCCCTTCCAACCACTCTGCAACATTATGGTAAGAGGTTGTCCAGCCCCATACAATCTCAAACCAGCTCTCTTCTGCATCAGAGGGACTCAAGGGCATTCAGCAGGAAACATTGGTTACATCTTGTGGGATCAACCAAGATTTTCCATTTCACTATTCTCAAACAGAAAAGGATTATTGCTCCTTCCTGAATAAAGGTATTATGATTCTTCAACTGCAGACTGAAAAAAATAAAATAAAATTTTTACATATATTTTTTTTTCCTGTAATACTGCATTGCAGATTCACATCTAATTTTCTGCCAGTATTATTCATTAAGTCTCTTTCAACATTACTGTTTTCCAAATTTTTACTCACACAATCTGTATGTTTGATTAATGTTTTCCCAGATGTTTGAACCTGGGGAAAAAAAACACTTTCTGTCTCATTTTGTTAAGTGCTAGGAATGTCTTTGGTGATCCATAACTAATTATACTGTACTTGTCATAAAGCAGATGTGTGGCAACAGTCCCCTATGCATGCTACATTCAATCATTACAAACTCCAGAGTTTGTCTTTCTTTTCCCTTCCTATTTTTTTGTGTTTATTATTTTTTTCATCAGTAATTAAACTTCTGAGTTTATCATATTCTCTTTCACTGATTTAATGAATACATTTGACACATGACTTACATAGTTGGTCCAACCACATTTTATCCCTCTCTTTTGAGTCTCATCCCTTTGTAGAATACCAGATTAGGATGCATATTCAGGAAGATAACAAGTCTTTATTTTGGCTGCTTTGTCTCAGTCACTTAGTGCATTATCTTATTTCTAATTTACTTGAAAGATTTTTGCATTCAAAGGATGGAGAGTCTTTAAACATTAAGAGAAACTATTAAAATGAAAGACTGTAAATAATTCCTACTTAAAGAAGGTGTACTCTTTTATCTCTAACTCAGCATCCATAATTTTCAATAGGTTTAGAGCTCACCTTTGTTTCATCTCTCTCTCCTGGAAAGATAGAAATAGTCTCTGAATTGTCCCTCTTATTTCTGATAAGCTTCAGCTATTGCAAAAACAGAGAGATGACTGATGCTATTGAATTTGACAACAGGAAGAATTCATGGAAATATCTTAAAAAGAAACAACCCCTTTGTGGCTATAGAAAAAAAACCAACAAAACCCTGACTATTTAGTACCTCAAGCTGTAAAGCATCTCTGGAAACCATGCAGTTGAACCCCTCTGCTAGCAGTGTCACCTACACTGGCTTGCTCAAGGCCATGTCCAGTCAAGGTTTGAATATGTCCAATGATGGAGACTTAACAGCCTCTGAGGGAAACCTGTGCTAGTGCTTAATCATTCTTACAGTAAAAAATGAGCTGGTTTTTTTTTTTTTTTCCTGATTTAAAAAGAATATTTTATACTTTGTTTCGTCCCCATTTACTACTTTTGAAAGTCACATCTCATTACACTGACAAAGCAGGTTTCTTGCCATGGTATTTTCTGCAGGAAAAATAAATCAGCTACAAATATGCATCTGTTTTTCTACAGAAGTTATCAAAAGTGCAATCATAATGCCAATATAGATATTTCTACTACTAGATATATTGAAGACCTTATGAAACAAAAATAATATTTTACTCTCTGTAATGCATATGACAAATACACTGGCTATATACAGATGTAAAGGAATTACTTGTTTTTAAATATTGGAATAGAAGCTATAGAATAATTTTTATCATAGTAATATTGGTGGGCCAGAAATTACAGTATTGTACTTGTCCCTTCTAAAACTATAGGAGAAATAGCTTGTTTGTTTTTTACTATTAGACTCCAGCACATCAGAGCTGTGCACGTGCATATGTATGATTGCATGCTAACTTGGGGAGCCCTGTAGTCTTTCTAGCCCTTGGTTCTGAGTAGTCACAGCCCCATATTGGGGTGTTCCAACAGCCCCACCCTCTACCCAGCAATACTTTGTAGGAAGGGACCCAAGGAGTACTGACTGTGTTCCCTCATCTGGCTGACAGGCCAGGAGCTGGACATTGAAATATGCTATCAGGCCAGGTATGGCAAATACCTGGAAATGAGTAATTGGTGTAATGGGTGATTTAATTTTGGCAAATAAAGTTGGTGCTCTGACATAGACCAAAGTCTCATCTTCAGTTTGGAGGTTTGTCAGGTGCAGGATAAAAATTTTATCTTCCAACTTGGAAATGCAAGCCTGCAGATATTTAAGTGGCTAGCTAAAAGATGCTACCTTTTGACTTGGTTATTTGTAGTTGTGTTTATCCTTATTTCTGCCCTCATTAATACCCTTTACTTTCCTGATATATGATGGGATTCTTCATGATTTCTCAGAAACTATGGACCAGGGTGCAAAAAATTGCTTTCTGCTTGCTTGTGCTCTGAACCTTTCTGAAAAAAAAAACAAAACCAAAACCAAACAAAAAACAAAACCAAAGCAAATCAACTTGAGAGGACATATTCAAAAGATAAAGCATTACCAGTTTTTTGCTGCCTTTTTTTTTTTGCCTGGATCTGACAGTGGGTGGAAAGTGGTGACTTAGACATTGTCACAACATTGAAACTCATGAGTCTGGAAGGGTGCTCTGCCGTGTGGTCTAGGAGAAGCAAATGGCATGAAGGGGGGGGAGAGGAGAGAAGAAGGTGCCTTTTATTGGATTAGAGCCTTTCTAAGCTTCCAGAAGACAAGAAATTCAGATGTTTAGCTGGCAGCAGTTGGTGGTAAGGGAACAGCCCTGGCTCAGTTCCCTGTTGGGCACAGGGAGCAGCTTCCCTCCATCTGTTAGGAGCTTCTATTAGATGAGGTAGGTTAAATCTTTATTCCCTCTGCTCCCCTTTCCCAATGGTTGTGAAATCACTTATTTGTGTTGCTGGGAGCAAAGAGAAGAGAAATGAAACCACAAAGCAGGGCTTTTTGTGCTCTTTCCAGGTTGCAGAGGCTGGAAGAAGATTATTAGAATGATTGAAGATTGATGGAAGTGATAAGATAGGTGAAAGGGTACTGAAGGGAGCAAGAAATGATGCATTTACTTAATGGGATATCTTAAGTTTCTCTGTCAGACTGCCTTGTTTGCAATCTGTTTAATACTTGCTCTTACCTTATAAAGAAGAACAGCAGCTTATTGCACATTTTCTAAAATTGTTTTCAGAAAGGACAAATTCATATCTGCAAGTCTGTGAATTGGTACAGGGAAAAAGCAGCTGCTACACAGGGTCCATTCGCCAGTTTTAAGGTCATGCTGAAGTAAAACCAACTGCATTATGTTATAGTGATGTTTTCCACCTATAGGCACTTTTTATCTGACTGCCATAGTGATTAAACAGATTGTGCAGGACTGGAAATAGCAGCCAGTACAAGCTCTTCAGGCAGTAACTCACTGACATCAAGCTATGGCAGGTTTTAGAGGAACAAAACAGACACACAATTGCAAAAATTAAAAATAAATAAATGAATAAAAAGAAGCCAATGGAAAAGCCTTCCAGCAAACTCCAGATATATACAGGCACACAGGCTAAATCTAAATGAAAAGGCAAAAATAACAGAATATAAATGTTGAAGGAGAGGAGGAAGCTTCCTTCCTCTTCTAGCCTCTTCTCTTTCTTCACTGTTCACTTTCTGTGACTAATCTCCTTGGATTTCTTACTTCTCCCACTGTGATATTGATCCATCTCCTGTGAGGGCATTAAATTGCATAACACACCAATACAACAGGCTGCTCTATTTGTGCAGCAGCCCCCTGTTAATTCTTCAATAGCTGGCTGGCCTGGCACAAAATAGTAAACAAAAAAAGAGAACCACAAGTGTTCCACAGATCAGGGTAGCATCATTTCCCTGCATGCTGCCTCATCACCTCCCTCTGCTTTGCCAGCTCTGCATTGCTGAGTCTGCCTGCTTTATCTAGGTGCTATCAAAGGACAGAAAATGACAGCAGCCTCTTTTCTGTAAGAGGGAAAATGAATTTTGTGATGTGGGTTCTACAACAAACACTAAATTAGCAGCTTTCCCTTTAGGGGTTGACTAGAAGACCAGGCTGATATTATACAAGGCCCATTTAAAGGTGGTTGTTTTCCTAAATTTAATTTTGTAAGGTTATTACAGAAAGTCACATTTACTTAATCATAAATTAAAAGGTGAACTTTTTCATGTCTTACTAAGTGGAAAGATCACATCTGCAAAGCCCAACACTCTTTTCATATATAGAATCAAAGAACAGTTTAGGCAGGAATGGACATTAAAAGATCATCTAGTTCCAACTCTCCTGCCATAGGCAGGGACACCTCCCACTAGATCAAGTTGCTTAAAGCCATATCCAGACTGGCCTTGAACATTTCCATGGATGGGGAATCCACAATTTATTGGGACTACCTTTTCTGGTGCCTCAGCACTCACACAGTAAAGAATTTCTTATTTACATTTCACCTAACTCTACCTACCCTCTTTCAGTTTGAAACCATTACTCCTCACCTTAGCAATACACTCCCTGATAAAACATTCCTCCCCCTCTTTCCTGTTGCTCACCTTTAAGTACAGGAAAGCCTCTATGAGGTCTCAAAGTTAGTTAAACACTCCTCACAGTACTGAAAAACAAGATGGCCAAGAAAACTCCCATGAAGCATTTTTCAAACACGCTCATTTATAAGCCAAACTAGCTAATTTACATCTCAATTTACATATATTCCTCAGTACTTTATTCCATTGATTAAACATCAGTATATTTACGTTTCCATCACTTCCACATTAACAGCAGTGCTAGGTCACAGTGACCTTGCAAATATCTTGTCAAAACCTTTTGTGTCAAAACAGCCCAACCTCAGAAATGCACTATCAAAACATCCCCATCATCCTGTGTCAAAACAGCTTCATCACACTCTAAGCACATTCAGATCCACCAAATTAACATATCAAGGCTTTATTGCTTTAATATACAAGTAAGAAACAAAAACCTCATGCCTTCCCTGTGAAAAGAAAATTGTTCTTACTCCCATTTCCCATTGCTAATTAACCAAGTTCCTATTTACTGGGGTGTCTCAGGAGTGATTTTTTTTCCTTCTCACAATGCCACTGCAGTGACCAACATTTTCATTCAGTGAAACATGCAAATGTGGCTCAAAGTTGCTTCTGGGGAGTTAGCCTCAGTGATGGTCAAGCCAGTAATATTTCTGGCTAGATGCAAGACTATTCAGCAAAGTGAACAGCACAAATGAAAAAATTCCACAAAGAAATCCATGCAGTTCTGTACCATCCCCATTGCTTTTTAATTATCTCATTGTTCAATTTTCAGATCAAACCAATCTTAGTGCTTGGCTTCACCACAAGTCACTAAAGGGGGAAGAAAGAAGCACATACTATTTATTTGAAATTATTTTTTAAATTTAAAGGACATAATCCTCAAAGATGAATTTTCACTATTTATAAATCCTGGTCTCTGTGGTTCCCTTGCCCTCCTGTCCACCTGCATACAATGTATAAAAAGCACCTAACTCTTCTGCATAATTGCTGTTTCACACCAGTGCAAGTAAATCCAAGTGAATACATTAATTTGAATTGTAATGCCTCTCCACCTTTGCTTTGTGAGTGTGGTGTTTATAAAGAAGGTTTTCAGGGACAGATTCCATCCCAGGACAGCATACTTGAATGTAAACATACGTGACATACAAATATAAAGGCAATCAGGCAATGTTTAGTATATACTTGAATAAGGACACGCATCACCTGAAAATAAAATAATACACTAAACTAGCCTAGAACATCAGCACTGCAAATATTCATGTTCAGGCAACACATTTCAGGCAATAGCTTTCTTAATAGGTAAAACTTTCAGATATTGAATACATAAATATAAATCAGCCTGTTAGATTTTTTTTTTTTTTTCAGGCCATTAGCTAACAACCAAAGCAATTAAATTTACAAGCAAGAAGAAGGTCATAGGCAATCTGCTCTTAACTGACCTTGTGGTAAAGACATTGTGTCACAAGCATTTGTACTAGGGCAGGATCTGTTGCATTTTGCTGTTTCCCATGAGTCATTTCTGTGGCAGCACGGGGTGATACCATGAATTCAGATTGATTATATCAAGGCAGAACAAATCAGAAGCAGCAGTAGCAAATTTGTAGAAACAGACCTGGCTGGTATATTATTGTTATCCCCAGGAAAAGCAAGTAGGGACATGATCACGTACCTTGATCTTGTATAAATGTTTTCTGGTTATATTTTCAGATTTGTTTCACTCTGAAAGTCATTATTTTAAAATTCATTATTTTTTTCTTAAAAGATGTACAGCAGCTGCCGTGTAAACTCTCTCCTTAAAAATGCTGTCTCAGTATAGGAGATATTCCTTTTATTTTAAATGAGAAGACTGTTGCAGAATTCAGGAACCTCTTAAATGTGACTGATGTGAAGAGATAGAAAAACAATTCACTTTGGTGTAATTGTGACCTATAGTTTATCTTAACTATGCTTTAATGGATAATTACATTTAGTCATAATTTTCTTTCATTTTCTGAAAAGAAAAATACTGATTTCCAATTTGTAGTCTGAGAACTAATCTTGGGATTTCAATAAGCTTCACAGTAGTAAAGTCTCTTAATGTTAGCACTTATTTTCATCTGCTTCTCCAAGATCTTCACTGAAAACAAGATGTACAAAACCAATTTCAAGTCAAGGGGGGAAAGTACTTTAGACCTCTCTGGTAGAAACTTCTGCTGCCAGAGAGCTGAAAAGGAAATAGGAGCTGTTTTCATAGGTTGATGTGACCTAGGGGAATTAGATGAAGTGGCATACACATGTGAAACAAAAATATACGGACAAAGAAGATTGCTAGGGAGTGCTACAATTACAGAAAGGAATAGAAAAAACCCAAGAAGTTAAGTGGTAGGGTGAAGAGTCAGAAGAGAGACATATATATGAAGTTATAAAAAGATCTCATGAAATTGAAAGTGGGGCCAATTTGTTCCTACGTAACTTTGATTCCACTTGATTTCTGATATCTAAAGCAACAAGAATGGCTCAGGCACCTGAGCAGGTTTAACATGAAGGACAGGAGGAGGGGCTGCTGCTGCCTTAGGGCTGCACCTCTAAAGGGACTTCCAGTGAGGACAGCTTAAATTATTTCTGATAGTAAAATGGTAAAAATTTGCTAATACTATGGGATGTCCCAGAGAAGTACTGAGAGAAAGGCTGCCTCAACTGAACAAAAACTCAGTTATATATAGATCCAAGGGAACAAGAATATTAGCAATGATGGAGGAAGAAACCTACTTAAAATTTACTTCATCATCTAGATTAGCTGAAAATTTATAGGAGTGCCATGACAATACCCCTCTATAGCTGCAGACCTTGGGCCTATGTTTTCAGCACTGTCATTCAGTCATTCTGTGGTAGCTCTGAGATTGATGTATATCCCAGACAGCCACTAAGCACCATGCACTCAGCTTGCTCAACTCCTTGCTCAACTCCTCCCTGTGGGGAGATGGGGAGGAGAATAAAAAACAAGTAAAACTCATGAGTTGAGATAAAAGCAGTTTCATAATTGAAAAAAAACCCAAACCCAATAAAAATTAGAATAATAGTAATAATAATAATCCTAATGAAAAGGAAGATAACAAGAGTGTGATAGAGAATTCAAGAAGGACATATGAAGCACAGTGCAATTGCTCAACACCTACTGACCAATGCCCAGACAGTCCCTGAGCAGCTATTCACCCCTACCAGCCAACTCCCCTCAGTTCATATACTGGACATGATGTCATATGGTATGGAATATTCCTTTGGCCAGTTTGGGTCAGTTGACCTGGCTCTGTCCCCTCCCAGCTTGTGCAGCTCCAGCCTTCTCACTGGCAGGGCATGAAAAGCTGTAAAATCCTTGACTTAGTATAAATGCTACTTAGCAACAGATATAAATATCAGTGTGTTACCAACATTCTCATACTAAATCCAAAACACAGCACTATACCTACTACTAGAAGAAAATTAACTCTATCCCAGCTGAAATCAGGACACTGTGGAAACACCAGCCTCACAGTCACATGCCAGGGTGGGCAATCTGTCCTTGACATAGCAGCCTTCTGGGCTGCAAGGAGCCTGGTAAATTGAAGGGACATTTACAGTGTTGTAATTTGTGGTACAAATTACTTCTACCAGAATTTATTTCAAGCAGTTGAGGGGCTCTATACAAAGGGCACTTGTGTCTTGCCCAGTGTGTATATCAATGCTGGCACAAAATACCTTAAGATTCACTTTCCAACTAGAGGTCAGCTGCCTCTATGGAGACCAATAATCACCATGGCTGAAAAAGCAGTAAATGAGCCTCATAATAAATGAACTTTCAAGGTCCAGTTTAGATATGTTGTTGTAAATTACAATTGCTCCTTGATTTCATCATTAAACCAATAAGACAACTGAGAAACTATCTTTCTGACCAGTTCCTCTGGGTTGCCAAAAACTTCTCAGTAACAAAATCCTGTGTCAAAGACTTCCCTTCCATGGGAAATAATTCCAGTGGAATACAAAGATGGGCAGTGTTTCAGATGACTAGCCTTAAAGTAGTAAAATACAGTCCTCTTGTTTAAAGGTGTGGGGGTCACACCAATTTACACAGCACTATTATACAAGGAGTTGTTGGCTATCACTGCTGGCAAAACTCCATTCAAAACAGCAGTAACACTGTCATACTTCCACAAGGCAGTCAAGAGCAGAGGAAACTGTCTTTACATGTCACTCTTTAACAGCTAGCCATGCCACCACCTCTTTAGACACAGCTTGTGCCAAAATACTGGCAATGGCAGCAGATAAACAGGTGCAGGGACAAACAGTTTGGACTGAAGTAGCAAGAAAAAAACCCTTCCTGGAGGTGTTCAAGGCCAGGTTGGATGAGATCTTGAGCAACCTAATCTAGTTGAGAGGTGTCCCTGCCCATGGTGGGGAGGTTGGATTAGATGATCTCTAAGGTATCTTTCAGCCTAAGCCATCTATGATAAAAACCAACTAAAGAAAATAACAACACAAAAACTGAAATAAATACAGAACATGTTTGAGTGACATTCATCCACCATAGCTTTTTCAGGCAGTTTCTCTTCTAGTTCAACTCTTTAGCTCAACCTGCTTAAATCTTCAGAGGTTTCACTGACAAGCAAAAAGTCTTATTACCATGTTTAGTTTGCTGGTTTTAGTGTGCACTGCAGTCCTTGTCATCATTTCACTGTGAAAATAAGTTGTTTAGCAAATTCTTCACTACTATTGTTGTTAAAAACTGCACTAGAGACTCCTTTGATTGTTTGGTTATGTTAAAATTATTATTAATGCTCTTCTCCTTTGAAACTCCCTATAGGTTTATTTTTACACATCTGATGAAGAACATTCGTTTTTTTTGGTCTTTTTGTTTACTATCACACACAAGGAAAGCATACATAAATAAAATTATTTGACCCTCAGCCTTCACTTGCCTTTATTCTGTAATAAAAATTTTGATAAAATCTGTTAAGTAATAATTTTATAAAGACATTAAAGTGGAATGTGGCACACTGACAAATCACTAGGGGTTGGATACACAAATAATCTTTTTTGAAAAAGAGATAAATTCTCATTAAATTTCTTCCTTCTTTCTTTTCCTAACTTAAATACTTTTTATTTACAGAATCATATACTTTTGAAACAAAATATCTTGAACCACAGTAAAGATGGATTACATTTCTGAGAACTATAAAAGGACCAGTAGTATTGAACATGTCTTTTTTTATTTTTTTTAAATAATACTGCAGTAATAATTTCTTCTTATTGTTCCAGAAGAGATATCTTGACAAGCACTGACACTTGGACTGGTAGCAGACAAAGATCATCTCAAGATAGATACCTTACTCCAGAAAATAGGGGAAAAGATCACTTAATTATTGCAGGTTAAACATTAGTGGGGTATGGAACTGCCATATGCAAAATACTGTTCATGAAGAAAGGAAAAGTAATGTGAAGGGAAGGAACTAAAAAAAGTCCTAAACTTTTAAAGATATCAAGTGAGAGAGGTGGGAAGTAAGAAGCACTGAAATAACTTTGAATTTTCTTCTGTGAAATCAAAAGACCTAAAGCCTCATCACATTGCCAGGCATTAACCAGTCTAGTGCAACAGGGGAACAGATGAGAATGGAAATTTTAACAATAGCACAATGTCTTATAATTTAATGGATCCTTCCACTTCGTTGAGCTTTCACCTGGCTTGGCTCTCTCTAGTCTTTCTACTTTTGTAGGTGTTTTGTGTGTGTGTGTGTGTGTTTCTTCTCATGCAGAGCATTTTTGCCTGAAATGCAACGTTGCTTTTCTACTCCATCCACTGAATGTTTTCTGACTGTACAGCCCCAAACTAATTCAGTTTCAACTTTCATGCAGCACCATGGCAATGACCCAAGAACCACAGAGCAGATATATGACAGTAATGACACTACTGTTACCATTTATGATAACAGTAATACAACTTGCAGAGTCATTACAGATATAATGGGCTATTTTCTTTGTTATTAAAACCAAACACAGTTGATAACCTAATTTATCTTTGTCTCTGTGGTCTGAGATTAAGAACTGATGTAAAGACATTAAATCCTATTCTGGAATTTTTGAGGCATATAGCTTCTTATGAGTTCAGCCATGCCCTTGATCAAAACTCTTACATTTGCTTCATTGTAAAAGCTTATTACAAGCTACCCTATCTATTGCTTTGCTACTATGCTATACACTTTGAGAAAAGGACCAGGATATCCAAAAAACAACAATAAAAATTGCATGAAAATATGGTGCAACAAATACATAAACAAGTCAAATGCAATGAGAAGCTTCTAATGAAAGTCACAACACTGAGTAATCAGCATCCATGTCCAAAAAGTTCTTGTAAAATTTCACTCAGATATTTATTTGCAATGAGTTTTCACTGCTTGATGTATACTTTTTTTCTTCTCAATAGCAGGCAGGTGACATTCTTTAAGTAATTTGTTTTTAAACAAGTAGATTTGTCTGCATATTAGAGAACTCCTAAGTCCTCTCTCTGCACCATTTGGCACAGTTGTTTATTGATCTGTTGCTTTGGTTGTTTTCACTTGGAATGCTTGATTGGCCATTCAGTTGTCAACATCACCACAATATTAGTAAGTGTCAAATTCTTAGAAAGACTCATGTGCATGTGTATATTTTTTTAAATGGCTGAAATCTTATTTGAAAGCTTTCAGCTTCAAAGATCCACTTAGCATTCAATGTCTACATTCAAATGAGCACGATTTTAAGCAAAAGAGTTCATTCCTTATTTTGATGTAAGATCAGCCCTGCTTTTTCATCTAAACTTTATCCCTTGTCATGTAGTAAAGCTGACAAGATGACAAAAAAAGGCTTTAGTGCTAACAAACTTTGTTTGTTCCCCCTTTTGACTTTCCAGCAAACATCTAGCAAGTGTCACTGGTATTTATTTAGAAGTAGAAAAGATCAAACACATACAGGCTATTTAAAAATAACAAGCCATTAAAAAAAAAAAAAAAAAAAAAGCAAAACAAACAAAACCCCAAAATCAAAAGTAGTATTTACTGCAGTGCTAAAGAACAGAGATTCAGTTGGGCTGACCCTGTGCTGTTTGCAAACATCTTTGCCCTGTGAACTAGGAGAACTGGTCTCTAAGGAGAGCAAGAAATCATGCTTCTGTGAACCCTTTCACTCTTTGCCTTTGAGAAATGGAAACTTAAATGTTAAAGAGACCAAGAAATAAAAGCAATAAAGAGAATGCTCCCCAGATCTTGCCCTCTCCTCCTTTCTCTACCTTCCAGGTTGGATCTGGATAAAGAAGTCCTTGCACAAGGTGGCTCAGCCAGAGAGCAGCCCCCAGCAGTACCAGGGGCCCTCTGAAAAGATCTTCCCCTTGCAAAGGAGACACAAAAGTCAGGCACAGCAGCACTGAGTCACAGAGAACAGTACAAAATGCCTCTTCTAGAGGCTGAGTGCCTGATCCTTGCTCTCAGGAGGCTGGAGCTTGGAGGACAGTTTTTGAAAGTTTGAAGATGTTTTAAACAGTCCATGTAGAACAAGATAGTGAAATGGGAAAAAGGCAATGTTAATGACATCAGCTGTGTGCTACATCTGCCAGACAGCTGTAAACTCAATGTAATGCAGCATCTAAAGCTTTGATGGCAAGTGTCCCTCATATTCACTAAGGCAAATAGAGGGGGAAAAAAGTCTTCAAAATGTGACTGATAAACTGCAAGGAGAAATTTTCTCCCCAGTACAAAGTACAATGATGGTGACATATCTGAAAAGAATGAATCCATGTTTCACCTCATCACTGATGAACAGTAGGTGACTTCGGGAGCATTTGCTTTACTCTGTACTAGGTTCTTTCTAGCTGTGCAGTCAGAGAATACAAAGGCAGATGGTTTTAACAGAAGGAAAACATAACACCATTTGTAATGTTACTTGTGATCTTAGACATTGCTTTCAAACAAGAAGGTTGGTGTCAGGAGCTAATGGATCCAAGCAACTGTCCTTAAAGGGGAATGCAGGATATTCCTGCTGCTGGCTCTTTGTGTCTGGCTGGCACAGCAATTTCTCAGGACCCATTTTTCTACACGCTATACTATTTGAAAATAGAATATAAATATTGGCTTCACTGAAGTTAACTGAAGCTCTGCCATTGATTTCAATGGGGCCACGATTTCATAAATATATTTCCTGTTGACTAAAATGTTATTATTGCTTTCAACATGGCACCTTAAGGTTGATGCGTGCACCCCATAAGATTAAATGGGCTTCTGCACTGTACAGAATATAACTTCTTATTGCTAGCCACAGTGTCTGCTCTCTCACATCAATGATCAGAGGAGTAAGTCCTGATATAGCAAGTTATGTTGCCCAGACTATAAATGCATTCAGCACAGCAGGATCTTATGGGGGAGGGAATGTGCTTTATTACGTGTCCTGGGTTCAGCCAGGACAGGACTAATTTTCAGTAGGAGTTAGGCTACCAGTCACTGAATAATTTGATGCCATACTGGTGTCATGCCTGCTCTGTAAGGGTGGGGCACAATGTGTCCTCTGGCAAGGACCAGGCCATGCAGTTGGGGCAGCTTTAGACACATGGCTTGTTCTCTATGACTCACTTTATATATTGTTTCATTACTGTTATTATAGTTGTTACTTCTCCTTTTGTGCTGTTCTATTAAATTCTCCTTCTATCAACCCACAGGGTTTTGCCTTTTTCTACTCATTTTCCTTCCAACAGCACTGGGGAGGGAGAGGGTGTGTGAGCAAGTGGCCACATGGTGCTCAGTTCCCAGCTGCATCTAAACCATCTCATCAGGCAAACTGCCACAGCTGAAAAGTGATCACATTTTGAAGCCCACAAGCTCTTCTGCTTTTATGAGAGCAGATACTTCCTGCAGATACTTCACAGACCAACATCACCACTATGTTCAAAATTGTAGCGTGTAGGACTACACTCAGGAAGATGTTTCTATTATAAAGTAACAAAATCAAATCACTATAGATCTGTTTGAAGAATAAAAGTTGCAAAATAAGTTTAAGATTGTACAATAGCTTTGCAGTCAGAGAGGTTTTACACTTTAATCTGTGAGCTGAAATTTGGTGACCAATTTAAAGAGAGGCAATAGATAAGGGAGATTAATCATTAAATTATTGATTGCTGGGAGGAGCAGTCTGCAGATCAAAGACTTAAAGTTGTTAGAGAAGAACTTTCTTTTACAAACAGTCAGAGAATGAGACAGAGGTGAGTTGCTACTAGCCCTAGTTAGCTCCAATCCCCCAAGAAAATTATCCAGAGTCCTAAGGACTGAGAGGCACTTGGCAGTAGCAATCAATATGATGCAGTGGTTCTTTGATTGCTAGACAAAAGTTCAACGATTAAACTTTAATGCAGAATCTCAGAGCAAGTGTTTTAGAAATTACTAAGCCACCATACAAGTTAAGTGTTCACTTTGCTTTACTATTATTCATATTGCATACAGAACGTGAATTCATTTGGCATCAATATCAATTCCTGGAAAGGCTCAGATTCCCAATTGCATTCAAATTTGTTTAGTGGGTAATTTATTACATTAACCACACTAAGAATGATTAGTGTATTTGTACATAGAATCATAGAACAGTTTGGTTTGGAAAATACATAAAAAATAATCTGGTTCTAACCCCCCTGCCATGGGCAGGGACACCTCCCACTACACCAAAGAACCTCAGAATTACAGACTGATAGGGCTGGAAGGGACAGCCTTTTCTACCAAAGGATGTCCTATTTATTGTTCCTTGTACTTCACTGGGGTCTCTATTTTTTGTACACTCTTAACTTTTAATAAATCAAAGAGAATTGTCTACAACCACTAAACTCACAACTAAGTAATTTAACTTGGCAGTTTCATCACCCATACGGCTCATTCTAGCTTTGTTTACTTCACATTGTTTCCTCTGGAACTCTCCCATAAGGAGAATGAAAATTACAAAGAAGTAATAAAGTGATAATCTTATCAATAGTAAAAATTTTATTTTCTGTCTCTGACATTGTGCACGTCATAGAAGCATTGTAATGCCCAGTAGTGTAATTTGATTATATTTTAAAGTAATAATACTGAAAACAACTCTTCTTTATGATACGAACATGCTGTTGATATTTACTCTCCCCAAGATAAGGCATGTATGCAGAAATTATGGCAGTTGTAACTGAATGATGACATTACAAAATAAGACATAATTCCCTGCAAAATCAGGCTAAAGTCCTGACATAACTTACCTAACGTAAGTTAATCACTCTCAGAAAGGGGATCTGATCCCTTGTGTCAAATGCATTAGAAAAAGACTTTGAAAAGGTTTTCCCAGCTTCTACAAGCAATACAAGCTCTTGGTTCTGTTAACAAAAGTCATGATCCAGGGACCAACTTTAGCAGCTTAATAACATACTGTACAGCCTGGGAGAATGAAGGAGCTCCTATCAGCCACCGATCTCCTTCTCACTAAGCTGCCTGCAGTACTGGAAACCAAGCCTGTGGAAGACACAGGCAACAATTCAATGATTTTTCTATTTCATTTCCCTCAGTACTCCAGAAGACATGCTGGAATTTTCTCACATGCACAGATCATTAGTTGTGGATGTGGAAGTTTTTTCATTACATAAACTATTAGGATTATACTAAAACTGTCTGACTAAATAAAATGAAGAGACAAAGACAACATATTAACTAGAGATTTTCCATTACTAATTTTTGCCATTTCTTTTATCTGTTAATTTCCCTGAAAGCCAGTTCCTTCTATATTATTTGTAAATGCAGTTCTTTGAGGTTGTTGTGTGTGGCTCACCTTTAGCAATATTACAGATACAGGCCTTACAATAATATTTTCCAATATGATGGCTGTCACACAGACTCAAAAAGACAGAACTGGCTCTGAAAGAGACTAATTGGTTACTAAAATGAGTTTAAAGTACTTAGTAAAAGAATTATCTGTGATTTCATTTGTAGAAGATGGAGTTAAACCCATATAAGAAAAAATACATTAAATTGGCATCATTTAATGTATGTGTGAAACATACATCTTTGTCATTCTTTAAATCAGTATACCAGAGGTCTGAGTCCCCATAAACCAGAATGGCCTACAAAGAACTAAGGCAGATTGAGATAATCTGACTAAGTTTCTACCTGACTTTGGGTCGCAAACATTTCTGGGTGTCATAACTTTGATAATTCATATTGATGGTTTAACTGTCATTTTTTTGTTAGTGCTGTATTGTCATTGCTGTGGCAAACAATCATATGTTGAAAGAGAGATTGAAATGGCTTTATCAGGAGCCACTATCTCAGAAGCTGTTTCAAATTTGTATACAAAGCCATTTTGATGCACTGCTCTGACTGATGCAGTAGTGTTTTACTGTACAATTTCATCTACAGATGTTGCCAAAGGACAATATTCCACTACATTGACTAATGCATTTCTCTGGAAATAATATTCTGGTTTTAGTGGGACTTTATGCTGCATAAGATGACATTCAGCATAAATAAAGGTATCAAAATATGGCCCAGAATTATTATCCATATAACCTAAACCTCAGTAAAGCAATGAGATACCCAGATTAATGGCTAAGGCCTGAGAAGACATTCCTGTCCAAGCCATGCTGTCTGACCGAAGGTTAATAACAACATGTGTGGAGTATATCATCAGACTCTGAAATACAGTCACAGTAATATGAAATTTTAGAATAAATATCTGCCTTCGTTCTCATTTATTCCCCTTGTGAATTTAAGTCAGCTCCTTAAAATATTGTTTAATATGATTTTAGAGATTTAATAACAATCTCTTGACCAAGGGGGCAAAGCCAGTTCTCTCCCCAGCTTGTTCTCTGTGGTACAAATTTGTTGTAGAATGCTTTTTCTTTTTAGTCTTACTTTATGAAACACCTTCTCAATTATCTTTGATGCCATCAAACAGCTTTTCCCACTTAATGGGAGAAAAGTATTTAATAGTATCTAACAACACATTCTGTAATGTATTTGGGGATGCCTTGAAAATCAAAAGCATTACATCAAGATGGATTTTATTTTTACATTGTCTTGTACTATTTTCCACACCATCTGAATTGCTAATAACAGCAAAGAGTAACTCACATAAGCAGAACATATGGGCATAAAATAAGAATGTATTTTATTGATTCCATAAAGTATTCCAGCAGTATAATCTTCCACTCCTATCATGTTTCTGAATATTCCAATAGAAAGAGAATCAGACCAGGTCCAAAATTCCCTTCTAAGAAAACAGAGACAATAAGGCTTCCAATGAAGAGTGAGATTTATGAACTCCCAAGCATTGCAAATGTTTGCAAAAGAAATGTGCATTTGAAATGTCTGACTCAGAGCTGTGTTCTATATACGACCAAGGTATATATCCAGAAAATTTATTTCTACATTTTGGCGCAAAGGGATTTTTTGAGGCCAACGACTGGGTTTTAGGGATAGTAGGACAAGAAGGTACATCACCACTACCTTACAGTTATGCCAAG
This sequence comes from Corythornis vintsioides, assembly GCA_025447755.1. Lineage (NCBI taxonomy): Eukaryota > Metazoa > Chordata > Aves > Coraciiformes > Alcedinidae > Corythornis > Corythornis vintsioides. The sequence continues at coordinate 14,176 of JAOEGS010022683.1, read as the reverse complement.
ATATTTTTACCTGATATTAGAAATATAATTCTTGACCTTCCTTAGCCAGAAGTAGTTTAAATTAATAGCTTTTACTTTTCCTGTGTGATGCCCTAAGCAGATGGCTGTCCACTTGAGAGAGGCAGAGAAACACTTCATTGTCACCATCCTAAAAAAAATAATTAAAAATTCCATGATTCAGAGGGTCAAACAGACAATAGAAGGAAATAAAAGAAAGTCGTGATACTAATCATTAATGAGGATTCTCATCTGGTAAGAAAGTGTTACAGGTTTGAACTTTTTGATATTTAAGAAGGCAGGCCTTTCATTTCCTGGATGAGAGCCTGTGTTATTGACTTGTTCAAAAGTTAGACATGAATGACATCATCTCCTCTGGCTGCAGTTTTGATGGAAGTGCCCATTACTTTGCTGTGATTGCAAAGGTAATACACTGAATTTGCCCAGCAGAACAGACTTTTCAAAGCATAAAAAATTATCTTAAGGCATGAAATTGTTGCCATTAGCTCAGGCATGATGGCTGTGCACTGGGTATATACATTAGCAGAACTTGAACAGCTTGGAAGGTAAAAATTCAGGTGCAAAGGGAATCTCACAAACTGAAATGACATTTGGGGATTTATGGTTCAGATTGTAGCTTGCAAGTGTTCTTCTTACACTGAAGTTAAGAGGGCAACTTAAGACAGGAAAAAAGAAAATTATTTCAACTTTGAAGAAGTGCACATGTTGACAACTTTTCTTCTACCATAACTTTATTACAGGAGTGTAGCTCATGCAAATTGGAAGTTTCCTTTACACTGGCTTCAACCATGTGAGAGTTGCACACAGGAACTGTAAGGTCATCCTTCTTTAAATGTGTCAAAAGATATACCTTGTTTTATTGCTGTGTATTTTAATAAGCATTTTGTACATCTATATGTGCATGTATGTGTTTTACTGCATTTATGTATATGTACTGACACACAGTTAAAACTGAAATACAGTAAATTGGGATATCGAGTAAACAGACCTGTTGGAAGTAGAATTGCAAAACTCACAGATAAATAAATGTCCTCCATAATTACAAAATATAGGCAACTTCATAAAAAAGACTTTAATTCCTGTTAAGCTATCTGAAATGAGAATGTAAATTGCTGTTTTTTATGTTGACAGCAATTTAAATTGTTCTTCAACTGTACATCAGAGTAGAAAAAAAACGCTCTTATGTTGCAGATTTCATCTGCATCTGATATGATCTATAAAGCCTGAGGTACATTCACAACTCAATACACTTAATTTTGTGGAAAAGTAACTGAAGACAGTTCTCATTGAGTGCTGCTGTAACACAGTAGTCACAGAAGGGAATAGTTTGGGTATCTGGGATGAAGCCTGATAACTAGTCCAACTAGCTGGGATCTCCTATTTGTTGGGGTTCATTGCAGGGGTTTGGTTCTTTTTTGTTTTGGATTTTTTTAAACTGCTGGACTGATTGACAAGATAGACTATTTCATACACTTGAGATACAGAATGAGCTTTTGACGTGCAGATCACAAAGCTCTGAGGTCTTGCTTTAAAAGTAATTATTTAGCTTTTTCTTGAAAGGCACTCTGTGAGAGATTATAGAAGAAAATCATTATTAGGTTGCACATCAGTCAAGATATTTTCTGCCCCTTCTCTTTGATTTAGACTTACACTGCCAAACAAATCAAAGCTAACACTTGGGAGCTGCATGTTGCTGTGATGGATCTCTGGAGAGAAAGAGAGAAAAATTAAGTTTAAAAAAAGGATATGAGAAATACAAGGAACTAAAAAAGTTTCAGCAAGTGTTTGGTCTGCTGTCAGTCAAAGGAAAGAGAAGGGACATCTTGATCTATTGCAAGCTCATAGTCAAGGATGAAGAAATAGAAGTTCTTCCTGACAGAAAAAAACACACGTGTATCAATTTTTGATTCACTCAAATGTTTGGGTTTCATTGTTCTTTGGTAGACAACAGCTTTCTGTTGGTATGCCAATGTACAATGCACGTAGCCTCTTGATCACACATCATGCACACATCCATGACACCAAATTATGTCCTAAAATTGGTAAGGCTGAGAAATGAGAAGGAAATAAGGATGTTTTCCATTCATTTCAGAGCTATTAAGGATATAATCTCTTGATGCCTCAAAAGACCTGACTATTGAACTTTTGAGTACAACTACCACTAATTAGAGGTCTGCAATGTTTTATATGCCTTCGGAGAAAAATATTTCCACAAACCATCTTAGTAAAACTGTGATGCTAGTTCACTACAAACAGCTGCTAGCATGGGCAGTTTGGAAGTGCCTGTGGAAGGAGAGGTGAAAAGCTGCTGTAAATCCAGTCAAAAGAAGGGGATGCATCAAAGCAAGCACACTGATTGAGGAGAGGGTGAGTTTATGGCCAAGTTTCTGAAACTTCCATAGCAGGAAATATAAAAGTAGGTAAGACATGTTGCTTCAGGAGTCACATCTGATAATTACATGACATTTTCTTCATGTGTGAAGTTTTCTATAGTAACAGGAAAAGGATTACTTCAAGCTGCACTCTTGGAATTAGATTACTTGATTGCATAAAACTTTTTACCTGTGACCATGCACAGCATACCTTGTACAAAATGTTTTATGCTGGAATGAAGGGGCTTAGGGAAATTCTGTGAGACAGATAAAGAAGTTATTACAATAAAGTGTAGATTGAAAGCAATGTTTTCTAGAAGACACCTAAATAATTTTTACAAGATCAAAAACCTGCCATTAAATTGCCCTCCAACCAATGCAAAACTAGAAGTGATGATAAAAAAAGCTATCTCAAACTTTGCCCTAGTAGAGTTGTGATGTTATAGCATGCCCAGATTGATGGTGAAAGCAGCTCAATTTCATTTTTTAACAGGCTGCCTTATGGAAATCTGTATTTAACTGAGAGAACTCATTAAAAAGTGTAGCAGAGAAAAGTGTTGAATTAATCTATGAACTTTTATTCATGACTATCTGGCCTTAGAAGATTATTTGACATTGCATACAGATGTCAAATACTTGCAGGCTGAAGTCTATTGCACATAACTATCACTTCTGGCTCCCAGCTATGATAGGCTTAAGCTTGAATACTATCCTAACCATACATACTGCTTAAACATACCTTTACCTGTGTAGACACTGCAACATGGTTATGAAAGTGCATCTATATTCTCATTGTGTACATTTTTGTTTTCTGCATTTGAATATGTATCTCCTCAAAAGCAGAACCCAGGCTTTCGAGTAGAAAGTGGTGTTCCCTATGTGTCCAGTGACAGAATACATAAATTCCAGTATTTGGTATGTGTGAAAATAACCTAAGTGAATTTTTAGGTAAGATTATTACAGTTGATTTATTGAAATCCTAGATTGGTATTCAGTACAGCAGTCCCTGGTAACTGCTTAGTGCAAGAAGTGTGTTTTCAGGATTTGTTCATTACATCTAATATCCCTGAAAAATAATATACACTCAAAATAATGTTTTTGCTACTGTGTTTTTCTTAACTTGGAAATTTCACTCATTTAAGTGAGAACTGGGATCTCAGTACATGAATCTGCAGGATTCTGTCCCTGCAGAAGCTACAAAGCAGAGAAGGATAAGCCTACTGGTCCTTCTGAGACCTTCTGCATGGCTAGATTTTTGTTCTTCTTGCTCCCTCAGGAAGTCTCCACCAGCTGCAGTCTCTGATCAGAAGTGGGAACTCCTACTGTTACAACATCCTCTGAGAGATGCACAAAGTGAACTCTTTCAACTGTTCTTCCTGATGTTATTGTCACCTCAGAGATGAATGCCTAGCTAAATGTGAGCAAATTTGATTTTCTTTAATACAGAAAAATTATTTCCCCCTTTAAACTGAAAGTGAAATAAAATGTTAAAGTTTGCCTTAACAGATATCAACTTGCAACACTTTCTTACCAAGAGCTGATGAAGTTAGATAAAATAAATAAATAGATTAAAAAAATTTCTTACATCTAGTCTGTGAATCTTGTCTCCTAAGGAGCATTATATAGCAAAAATATGGATTCACTTCCTTCTAACTTTATAATGGTTTACAAAACTGAAATAAGGCTGGTAAGAGGCTTCTCGTAACTTGTCTAGGTTTTTCAAAGGTGTTTATTTAATGGCTGATGGTTTATTTATATCTTTTAAAAGTAGGTAGAAAAATATAATCTAAAGATTTCTCCTGCATCTAAAAACATGAAGCCTTAAGGCATATGCAGACTTAACATTAGATTTGTTCCAACTGTATGTTAGTAGTGTACAGTCTGGAAATAATGTTTACTTACATACCTGTAGTCCTATCTCTTGCAATAAATTTTGGGTGAATTATGTCTTTTAAAAAAAATCTAGTTTGAAATAAGAAATAAAAAACAGCATAAGGTAACAATAAATAGGGATTCAATGTACATGAATACTTTCTCTAAAAGAGCAGACTACTGGGAGCATTTTATATACCCAACATCTCTATATGGCTTCACCAACAGAAGGAAACATATTTTTCTAAAGATATCTGCATTGATTTTAATTATATCAGATCACCATAAAACAGTTCATTTTCAATAGATACTGACACTCCAATATTCCACAACCTATTGATTCTAAATTGTTGTTTGAGCAGGTATAAAGAGAAAAGAAAATGCAACAGCCACATCCACTACAGGTAAATCACAGTTTGCAAAACCATTTTCCCCTCTAATAGAGTAAAAAATGGTTATTATGTTTTAAGGTTTCTGCCCTTTATCTAATTTATTCTTCTATTCCCTAACTGCCTAAACAGTTTTTTCAACCGTTTCACAGTCCATCATACATTGCATCTATTTTCTGTAAGAGAGAAATTGTCTTGATTTCCATTACAAAATAATAACACTTTGTGCTGTTGTGATAAAAATACTGCAGCAATCTGAAATATCCACTAGCGTTTCCCTCTCTGTCTTTGTGCCCAGTAAACTAAGATTTCATCAACACAATACTCATCCTGTAAACTAGGGCTGAAGCACTGGTCAAAAGAGTATTTTACATATGACCGATGTTATTCATATGCTAATAACTCCTCTGCATAGAGGGACCTCTTTCCTTCTTGCATCAGTAATAAATAATCAGAAAGATGTGACAACTGATCTTGTAGAATGTGTCTACTGCTCACCTAGCCATGAATAGCCTGAGCAATTTGTTCAGAAAGCCCAGGTGTCTCAGTATTGCAGTCAGTACTGAAAGGAGTTAGTGGGCTAGTATTTTTCTGGTTTAGGTAATGCATTCAAGCTTCAGCTTTTTGTTGTGAATTGTACTTCCTAAAATGGCCATCTTTATCTCTCTACACAAACCTTCCCTTTGTATGCTGCCTGCCACTCAGACAGTTTCACTCTTTTTCTTCTATTTCTTTCTACTAAAACTTTTAGCCTTCAAAACTTCACTACCTTCTTAGGAACATCAAGTCACTTGGCAGGCTAATTGCTTTTCTGCTAGAAGAAGTTATCAAGTGAATACACTATTTTCTATAGTAATTACAGCATGACCCTAGGGCAGAATGTGTACAACAATAAACCTCCGTAAGAAGGCAGATCCCTGCTATTGTAAATGGATAAATCTTCTTTAATGTCAATGGGGTCTTATCTATTTCTATGGGTGGATAATTTGGTTTGCATTAGTAGCCATTGGCAGATACTTCCCTTGCCTTTTTAGGAAGTATCCCTACATGAACTCCACCTGTCACTGCAGGAAGGCAATTACACCTTTCTTACCTTCAGGCTTATAATGACCAATATTCCCTTAGAACTAAGAGTAACAACTTTAATTCAAATTATTCTCTCCTTTGCCAGCACACGGATAAGTCTTCTTACTTTCATTTTGAGAATATTTCAAACTGCTGCTTGGTAAAATCCCCAGATGACAGAGCATTTAGCTTTCCTTCCTCGGTCAATACCAAACGTATGCTCCTTTTATTATCTCTATTAAAAAGATAAGATACAATTACTTTAGAGAAAGTTTTGCTCTCTTTTTCAAATATTCAAAGATAAAATTTCCATGTCTGTTTCTACTAGGACAAGGACTTAAGGGATCTATCAGTCTGTTATTTGCTCACAGTTGACTGCTTGTACCAGTGTGTAGCAGTGCCTTTATTGGCCATGTGAGGTCATGAACATAGAAGACTTTAAGAAGCCTGCTACAATAACACAGTCCTTAACTTATATGTTTATATGTTATACAGTATTTATTTCAACATTTCTCCTTCCATAAACAAACTGCAAACAATTGTGTTTTTGTTGGTTTTGTTGTTGGTTTTTTTTTTTTAAAGAAGATGCTAGATGAAATGGTTTCAAACAATTAGCCATGTGCTCTGGGCAGGACACATCTGAAGACAAATAAAGGTATTTTTATCAAACAAGGTCTCAATTCTTTCATAGCTATTACCTAGTCTGTTTAATCATTTAATTCATAGCTTCACCTTTTTTTCATTGCAGTTATTTTGTCTACAGAAAAAAATCATGCTGTATTTTATGAAGCCTGCCATTAACTCTGTCATTGCCCCAAGAGACAACAGCAACTACAAATAAACTGTTAAACTGATTATAGCAAGGGGCTTAATCCTTAAACCCATCTTCACAGCAAGGGATGAAGGCTACAGGGATAAAGGTTAATGCTGCTGGTCAGATGCCCAAGTGAGAAGCTTTGGAAGAAACCCTGCAGGCTGTCAAAAGTAGAGTTAACCCTGAAATTGCAGGTTTTTCTTGCCTGGACTGGTCCTATTGTTAAAAATCCTAGAAAAAAACCCTATCACCTGGCATGATAAATGATGACGAGCTGGATTTCAAAGTCTATGCCACAGTAAATCATCAAATTAACCTGTATGTGGCTGTCTAGTTTATCTCTAGAAAAGTGTGGAGTGTTTGAAAATCCCACAAGCAGAGTAAGAGGTAGACTTGTTGTGTGAGCTCCTAGACCTATAAACAATCAAACTGACTGAAGAGACAGTAACCATGGTCCCTAACAGGAGTGTCTGGTGACTGAGATATGTGACCTGACCAAACTCTAACACCTTTTACAAACTGTAAAAATGCATGCTAGCACTACTAAGGAGGACACAGTACTCACCATCACAACATTAATTTTGGGCATTATTTAGTGTGTGGGGGGTTTTTTTTGTTTTGTTGGGTTTTTTTTTTTTTAAGTAATAAAGTTACAAGCTATTTCCAAGGAAGACCCATGACAATATGCTATGATTAAACTAAGTAGTAAATTAATCTTGGCTACCTGTATTAAAAGAAATATTAAAACTGAACATGCAAATTCATTCAGATGCATGTTGATCCAAACTCTAGATTCAATAGTACTACAGCTTAAATAAAAGTTCAAAATTTCCCATACATGATAGAAAAGGGAGTATGACTCCTGGGTGCTTCTCACTCTAACTTAATATGGAAAAAAATATAGTTGTTACTAATTATCTCAATTACTGTTAGTACCCATTGATTCTGAATACATTTGTTTTAATCAGCTGTCTGCATTTCTGCTTCTCTAACAACAGTCCAAAAATAAACCTGTCAGACTAATTCCTTTATATTCAAACAGCCTTTTTCTGTTTCTCTAGTCAGGTGATACTTGGTTAGTTTTAACTGGATCATGCATGACCCAATTTGAAAAAATATCTTCAAGTATACTATGACTTTGTCTTTAGTTTTGAATCCAGGTTTTTGTTTTTCAAAGGTTCTTGTGTCATTCTAGATAATCTAATGACCTTTTCCCTCAAAAAAAGATGGCATTTACTTGGTAAGAATTAAGACATTGTCAGCTGCTTAGAAGACAAGTAGGAATCTGCCCTGACACTGACCAAACCTATTTGTTTATTTGTTTAAACTTCAATTTCTGTCAGTAGTTCTAGATAAATTTACATCAAAAACACTACAAGAAAAGGATGTTGGGGAACACAGCTAGCATTAGTGAACATAAACAGCAAATGTGGCCACAACAAAAGATGTGAGAAGAGAAACTTAGCAAGGTGCCTAGTGTGTCAAATCCATATAGGAAGAAAATTCAGACTAGAAGCCCTTGAGCTCTTCATGAAAATTAGCAGCTTCTTCCCTTGAAAATTAAATTTACATCAAGATCCCAGTTGTCTATAGTTATGAAGCTGACACTTAGGGAATAAGTTGACTGTCCACACCAAAGTTCATGGCAGAAAAAGGAAGCTCACCAAAGATCTTGTTAAGCCATTTTAAGAAGCGTGTTTCCAAGATTTTTATTTCTCCAAAACAACAGTGTTTGTAACGTGTCAAACAGATCTATTCAGCATGCATATAGATTCATTGTTCAATATTCCCACACCTTTTAATTGCCAAGTACTTCACAGTCCTAACTACTCTGCAATGACAATATGTTTTGAAAGAAAGTCAGATTACTTCCTATTTTCCTTTTTAAGTTAATTTCAATGATAAAAAGTAACCTTCATCTCTGTGATATAAATATATGACTATTAAAACATACCACATGTTGAAGTAAGGAAAGATTTCAGTCTTGCTAATAATAGTCTAAGTTTTCAAGTGTACTAGGTAGAAGTTTTCTCAGATATTTCACTCCATAGTCTGTAAGCAGTACCTGAATTTCTAAGCAGGCTCCCCCCCCCCCCCAGGGCACTGAAGTTTCACTTCAGAACAGCAATCAGTCCTTTAATCTTTATAAACAAGCAAACAAACAGAAATATCTAAATGGTTACATGCTATTCACATTAACCTTTTAAATGATTTTCTATGTTCTAGTTTATTTCTGACATTTTTTACCCTTTATCAGAAAAATTCAGATTGATACTAAAAGCTGCATATTTCCAAAATGGTGTCACTCCTCATAAATTAACAGCTGTGTTCAGAGAACTGAGATTACAGGAACTTTGCCATTACAGAGAAAAAAGGAAAAAAAATATACATATTGAGACACTATGGTCACCAATATGTATATATCATCTCATTATAAATGACTTACAAAAACAAAAGTTCCTAACAAATCCCCTTGGGCCTCAACTGCTTTTAGAGTTTAGGTTTAAGAAGTGGTTGACAGCAAATATCTGAGGAGATAAGTGTAAATTTTCACTGTAGCTTGTCATTTCTGAACCTGGGAATAGAATGGTTTTGAAACCTGTAATCATATATTTTTTGTGTCCATACTTTCTATACCTTTTTATTTTTATACTTGCCCTATTTCTGTGTTTTGTATTTTTGTGTCTTTTCTGTCAGATTCTTCTTTTGTACATTTTTCTTTTAATTGACTGGGGTTTTTTCCTTTTTATGTGGTTAGCTTTGGTTTTCAGTAGGCACTTCAGGGAGAGCTCCTTCAAATACCAGGGACCCAGCCTTTGCTGGTTCTTACATGTATGCAAGCTCATAAAGTAATTATCATGGCCTCATTATTGATTAGCTTGATTGCTTCTCAGACAATGGACTCCTGACATATAAAAAAATTGTAAGGAATTTAATCCATATTCTAGTAGTTTCCCTAGAAGTTTAGAAGCAATTTATACTTTTCTCCATAATATCAAGAAAGAATTTTGAGACATTAAGTGAGAAACATTCAGAGTAAGAGGCATTAAAGACAAAATCACTTGAAAAATGTTATGTATGCAGTGAAAATGCAGCTTAGAGACAGAATGTATGCTTTGAGTAATTATAGCTGTGAGATTTTTTTCATATAGCACATTATTTGTGATGTCTCATTAAATTGACAGCTTCCTAGAAAAGAGAGCAATTGAATTAATACATTATGCATTATATATACACATTGCCATTTACTTCCTGTAATTCTTAATGAACTAAAACTAAAAGCATAGGTTGTGGGTATAGGTAAAGGGAATTTCACAAGAAATTACTATACAGTGAATCCCTTTAAATTAGAGAAATTGTGTGTATGTGTGTGCAAGAAAGAAAAGTATGTTATTAGTAATAGGAAATCTTTTTTGGTCCAGTAGTAATTAATGAAATCTTTTCATAGACTTCCAAGTTTCTAACATATAATTGGTCTTTTTTTAGTTTAACTGATTAACTTTTGCCTGTAATAGTGATCAATTAATCAGGGTGTGCATCGAAGAACAGAATTGTATCTCCATGATTACAGCAGAAGGACATGCTCTAAAAATGCAGAAATGCAGTAATTTATTGTTTCTAACTAGTGAAAAAATGGTAATTGGGTCTATTTTATACAATGCATTGAAATGCATATTTCTTCAAGGTAATCATAAATGTGTAGTATATGACCAAACCCAGAATAAACAGAGGACTGACTACTTTGAATAATTATCTTACAACATTTTTTTTATTTTTAAGAACCAAAGTAGTGTCTTCAGCCAGCAGAAAGCTGAGGTATTTGAACACATCTTCTAAATCATGATAATTTAAAAGTTGTTCTTTTTTTTTTTCCTTGCTCTTTGAATCCTGAAAATTTGGAAACAATGTCATACATTGTGCTAAAGTCTTATTTGATGCATATTTATGCCCTCATTCCTTTATTTATTCTAAGTCTTTCCCATCTGTAGTAAACTTGTGCAATGCAATACATTTCTGAAAAAATACAGGAAAGTTATTTGTTACTTTAACTGCAATGTTAAAATTATTTCATAGCATGTATGTGTCTCAGAATGAAGATTACACAGTTCTTATTCAGAAAACTAACAACAGTAGTTTATAAAGTAGGCTAGAGGAGGAAGTTTGTATCTAAACAGAATTGAAATTGCACTTCCCTCCCTGCCCTCTTAGTTGCTTCCTTCTCTTATGTATTCAAAACCAGGTCAGGTGCCATGTAACCCCACAGGAGTACCCTTCTCACCCTCCCTATTAGTACTCTAATAACTGTTTCTACCAATGCCTTATTTCTGTACTGATTTTTTTCTTGTCCCACTGACCTGTCTCTGGCCCTCTCTCTTGACTTCCTGAGCTCTGAACTATGCTGGACCATGTTGGAGTGAAAGTGATAATGATGGGATTTCTGACAGGATCCCAAATGCAATTAAGAAGGACTTCAGGGTGCTAGGGAGATTGGTTGAAGGTTCGGGTGCACAGGCAGTTTTCTCATCAATCCCTCAAGTAGTGGGGAAAAATACAGACAGAGGGTGGAAAACACATGTCATTAACACATGGCTGAGAGACTGCTGCCACCGCAGGAATTTGGGTTTTTTGATCTTAGAGAGGTTTATATGACACCTGGTCTGCTGGCCTCAGATGGGGTAGATCTCTCTCATAAGGGAAGGAGGCTTCTGTCACAAGAATTGGCTGGGGTCATTGATTGAGCTTTAAACTAGATTTGAACAGGAAAAGGGGAAAAAAAATCTGTCTTGCAGGAAACAAACTGGAGACAATTGTGGGGTGTTGTCCCAGCTCCACTGCTACCTTGGGGTTGGTTCCAGTCAGGAGGTACTGTAGTATTACTAACTCACTAAAATATGAAATTATGGCATCCTGGGATGCATTAGGACAAGTGTGGCCAGCAGGTCAAGGGAGGCTCTCCTCCCCCTCTACTCTGCATTGGTGAGGCCCCACCTGGAATATTGTGTCCAGTTTTGGGCACCCCAATTCAGAAAAGACAGAGTTTTACTGAAGAGAGTCCAGCACAGGGCTACCAAGATGCTGAAGGGAGTGGAGCATCTCCCTGCTGAGGAGAGGCTGAGAGAGCTG
>JAOEGS010022682.1:44608-75249 GCA_025447755.1 Corythornis vintsioides | reverse complement strand
CATCTCTGGAGACACTTAAGACCCACCTGGATCTGTTCCTGGGTGACTTGGTCTAGGTGATCCTGCTCAGGCAGGGGTGTTGGGCTAGATGATCGAGGTCCCTTCCAACCACTAACATTCTGTGTTTCTGTGATTCTTACAGCAAGCTGTAAAACAGTAAACATGCTGTTGTTGCTTTGCTGTCTAACGTGCCACCCAGGCTGGGGTTCTTCTGCAAGTCTGGACACCAATATTAGCCTGCTTTTCCAAAGATGCTTTAATTCACATTATAGGAATGGTAGCACCTCTGTAGATGCTTTAATGTTTCTGTTGAGTGCTTGGTGATGTCATTAGTTTGATCCTGTTGCAGGATTAAAGACACTGAACTATTTTTTTTTTTTCATAGACTAATATGAAATACTTTGTATTTTGTGAAGTAAGGTTTTAATGTTTCCCCTCTTGGTCAAATGTGTGGGTTGTTTTTTTGTTTGTTTGCTTTCAGAAACCAGCATGAAGAAATAGTTGAAGCAGTAGAGAAAGCGGCAATAAATTATCTATGGGGAGAAAGGTTGACAGCTGTAAAAGGGGTTGCCTGCTTTAGCACTTCCCAGCAAAGACATCTGTTAGGTGTTGAACCACTGTAAGTAGCTGAGGAGGATCTTCTCCCCTAGCTATCTTCTACAGCTCCAGTTGAAGAGATTTGCACAGAGGTTTTTAAGCCGGCAAAACCTGCACCTGATTTCAAAATCTCAGAGTGCTGTATCCTCAGAGCTACTCAGTCATGCTGATGCTGCTCTGGAGCCCAAGTTAATATATCTGAATGGTTCTGAATTATTTTATAGAATCATAGAATGGTAGGGGTTGGAAGGGACCTCTGGAGATTGAGTCCAATGCACCTGTCAGCACAGGAACACCCAGGCAGGCCACAGAAGAACAGAAACACCCAGGCAGGCCACAGAAGAACAGATCCAGGAAGGTCTCAAAAGTCTCTCTAGAGAAGAAGACTCCACAACCTCCCTGGGCAGCCTGTTCCAGGACTCTGTCACTCTTACAGTGAAGTCTTTCCTCATGCTGAGGTGGAACTTCCTATGTTTCAGCTTGTGACCATTGCCTCTTGTCCTATCACAGGGCACTACTAAAACAAGACCTGTCTCTTCTACTTGACACCTACCCCTCATGTATTTGTAAACATTAATAACAGCCCCTCTCAGTCTTCTCTTCTTCAGGCTGAACAGGCCCAGGTCTCAACCTTCATAAGAGACCCATTCCAGTCCTTTCATCCTCTTTGTAGCTTTCTGTTGGACTTGCTCTAGTATTTCCCTGTCAGCATGGTCATGCCTGCCCAATGGCCTTTTTATATATATGTCTAGAATGAGAGGTTTTTCAGACCTGATCTCAGGAGTTATCACTGAGGTACTGAAAAAACTGAGGTGGCTTTTTTGCTACTGAAGATAAATTGTCAGAAGTTTTCCTTTCCTTTACTGCCTTCCCCCTTGCAATTAGAAAAACATGCATATGTTTACCAAGTCATAATTTGGACCAATTTAACTGGAAATATGGCAGGTTTGCCATCAGACAAGAATTGTCAGCTCAAGACTACCAGTCTGAATGCTAGTTTTAGTTCAATCAGAAATTGTTACCACCTGATGGTCCCTGACTGCCTTTTTGCAGGGCCAGAAGGTTGTAAACATGATTAACAGAAAGAGCTCTGATGTAGCGATGCTTCATGAGAAGTTAATGGCACTGTTACAGCTGGTGATTTGAGTTTGTGACTTAAATTGTTTTGTGGCAAAGTCAATCTTATTGAGGTTTCAAAGTTTTAATTCTAAACCCCCCCATCCCTTCACAAAAGGAAGAGAAAAGGAATGAGGTAGAGACACTTATTAGAAAACTAATACAGCTTTAATGAAAATTAAATGGAATATATACAAATAAGTATAAAAGCTATATCAAACCCAACCCCTTTGGTGTCACCATCAGTACTGATGCTGTGGAGAAGGCACTGGGGAAGTCCTAGACTGAAACTCAGCAGCAGATGAAAACTAGATTGAGGAACTGGATGTAGGAACACAGGGGTTGGGATCAAAGGCAGAATAACAGAGCCCTCCTTAGATACAGGCCATTGAAGAAGAGGCTTGACCCTCATGATCTCTTAGCTTTATATTGAATATTGAGGACATGAGGCTTATCATGAGTAGTCAGCATGGATTCAGCAAGGGGAAGTCATGCTTGACTGATCTGATAGCTTTTTATGATGACATCATTAGATGGATAGATGAGGGGAAGGCAATGGATGTTGTCTATCTTGACTTCATCAAAGCTTTTCACACTGTCTCCCATGGCATCCTCATACAAAGCTTAGGAATTGTGGATTGGATCACTGGACAGTAAAATGGATTGGGAACTGGCTGAAGGAAAAAGCTCAGAGTTGTGGTCAATGGGGTGGAGTCTAGTTGGAGGTCTGTGCCCTGTGGTGTCCCTCAGGGGTCTGTCCTGGTTCCATCCCTATTCAATATATTCATCAGTGACCTGGATGAAGGGATAGAAGGTACTTTCAACAAGTTTGATGATACAAAACTGGGTGGAGTGGCTGACATGCTAGAAGGCTGTGCTGCCATTCAGTGTCACCTGGACAGGCTATGTGGAGAAATCTAAGGAAATTCAATAATGTCAAATGTAAAGTGCTGCTTCTGGGGAGGAACAACCCCATGTAACAGTACAGGTTGGGGTCTGATCTGTTGGAGGGCAGCTCTGGGGAAAAGACATGTTGTCCATGTCTAATGGACAACATGATGACCATGAGCCAATAGAGTGCCCCTGTGGTCAAGAAGGCCAATGGCATCCTGGGATGCATTAGGAAGAACATAGCCAGCTGGTCAAGGGAGATTCTCCTTCCCCCCTATTCTGTGCTGGTGAGGCCTCACCTGAAGTACTGCACCCAGTTCTGGGCTCCCTGGTTCAAGAGGGATAAGGAGCTTTTGGAGAGGGTGCAGCACAGGGTCACTAAGATGATTGAGGACTTGGAGCACCTACCATATGAGGAAAGGCTGAGAGAGCTGAGTCTGTTTAGCATGGAGAAGAGGAGGCTGAGGGGACATCTTGCTAATGCTTATAAATATCTCAATGGTGGGTGTCAGGAATATGTGGCCAGGCTCTTCTCACTGGTGTCCAGTAATAGGACTAGGAGAAATGGCCATAAACTGGAACACAGGAGGCTGAACCTCAGGAACAGGATGCCCAGAGAGGTGGTGGAATCTCTTTCTCTGGAGATTTCCAAAAGCTGCCTGGACTTGTTCCTGTGTGGCCTAATCTAGGTGATCCTGCTCTGGCAGTGGGGTTGGACTAGATGATCTTCAGAGGTCTGTTCCAACCCCTACCCTGTGATTCTGTGATGATGTATATGGGATGGATAACTCATTGATCAGGTTAGGGTCACCGGTTTTGTTAACTCCTCCTCAAAGGTGTGGTCTTTTCTGACAACACTGCTCCTTGCCCCCCCCAGTGTGGTACACAAGATTTAGGAGTGAGCTTGGTATTCACAGGAGCATATATAAGCAAAGCCTTTCTGCATACCAGTCCTTGGTAGTAACTATAAAAGTCAAGTGTTGTCACTGCTTGAAGCACACACTGTTTGTGAAAATATACTGTTGACTTCATAAACTGCAGTTACTTGGAAGAGACTTAGCTGAAAAGTAAAATCCCTGAAGAGAAGTGTTCTTTCTAACTCAAACCAGGGCAACTCTACAGTAAAAGAAGGTTTGTTTTTTTTCTTCAGTTTTCCCAAGGAAAAAAAGAATAGCTTACCCAGACAATTCCTAGTGTTAACACTATATTTCACTGTATAACTCATGCAACAACACTTTATCTTTTTTTTTTCTACTTGCTAAACAAGGACAATATGGGTCATTCTCTTGACTCCTTGATTAAATATTTCTAAAGCATGGACGGTATCTTTAGTTATCCCTTTGATTCATTAAAGCTCTGTAATATTACATTTATACTTGTAGAAATAAACTTCTAAATGAAATTTTAGGTATCACCGTACAGACCTGACACTTCTTTCTGTTTGTGTTGCATCATCTTGTTATGGATTATGTGACAAAAGTTGCAGTTGAAATTCACAGTACTCATAATCACTGTAAAAAGTCAAGTTTCCTTGTGTATTTTATTCTGTTGAGCAATATATGCCTACTAATTGGTGTGGAGGGGTTTAGTTGGGCCATTTCTGTGCTCAAAAAACTTGTAGCACTTCTATACCAGGTACTGTCTCAGAAAAATGAAGAAATAGTTTGAGAGCTATAGTACATGACTTTGGGAATAAAATTAGACTTATAACAATTACCTCATGGTGAATGAGTCTGAAAGAGTCATCTGAAAGTGAAATATCAAGGCACCATATCTCCTTCTTACTTTAATTTTCTATCACACAACCCCTTAAATGTAGAACAAGTAACGTGAAAAAAAAGATCTTATACAAACAAAATACTTTGAGGGAGGGCTCTTAATGGCATAGTTTAAATAATTAAATAAAAAATAGAGACCCACTGTTTTCCATCTCTAGGAATTAGAATATATCTATTTTTTTTTTGTTTTTTTGTTTTTTTTTTAATTTTCTTGATATGTGGTGAATAAGGTAGAAGAATCTTACTTGGAAAATGGGTTCATGAAACTGCCTATGTCTTATGAAGTATGAATCCAGGTTTTGCTCTGATGTGTTACTTGAGTATTTCTGAATACTGGTATAGAAGACATCCAAGAATTTACTGCTGCTGACCAATTAGGATATATACTGTGAAGTGTGTGTGTGTGCGTATGTGTGTGGTGAGAGCCTCTCTGATTAATAGTCTTAGTGTGAGTGTGACATATTTGTGCTGCTGGGTAACTTTTTCTGGATGGTAGACCTTTTTCCTCCTATTATGTTTAATGATATTTGCCACTTCAATAGGAGGAAAAAGAATGAGATTATATTAAATAGCTTTTCTCACTGTGCATGATATATAAAGGGAAATAAAATATTCAGTGCTTTTTTTAGCTTTGTTTGTTTGGGGCTTTTTTTTTGTCGGCTTTTTTGTTGTTGGATTGTTTTGTTTTGGTTTTGTTTCCATATTGTATGTGCCTATGAAGCAAGGGGTCTGGCTTTAACCTATTAATTGCATATGGGCAAATGTGGTGACCCAGCTGTGTCCCATCTGGGAGAGGTTTGTCTCAGCTATGTGTGCAGATAAATCCTGTGTATACAGCCTCAGGACAGCCTTGGACAATTATGGCACCTCTTCACATCATAAGAACCTTCCCATAAGTTTAGGAAACAGACCCCAAAAAAACATGAGAACCAGACAAACTCAGAAATCAAAATCAGGTAATGAGTTTAAGGGCTTCCCATGTTCTTCATCTGAAACTTATTATATGTTACTGTTCATACAGCCTGAGGCCTCGGAAGAGATCGTTTTGAAAATGATACCTTTTAAACCTAAAACAAAAACAAAACCAAAAACTCCCTGTTTTCCCATTACTCCTAACAATGATGCAGTTTGGAATCCCGTGGAAATAGTTCAGTGCCTTGACTGCCACCTACTGCTCACTGCTCTTCATTCCCGAGGGCTGAAGGCTTCAGCATCTGGAAGGCTAACATTTTTTGGTCAAATTTGAGGAAAAGAAAAATAAATGGAGTCTACAACTATATTTACAATTAATAAATGTTTCTAGTGGTTTACTATCTATCAATTTCCATCAAAAGATATGATGAAGAACTTGAGAGATACATTTAGCATACAAAGCTGGTAAAAAGTTGGAGAAGCTCTTTAACTGAATTTCAAAAACCTGCAAAGTTAAAGGAAAATGATTTAAAAGATTCCTGGTCTTTAAATGGCAAATACAGCTTTTAATTGTTTGTTTGTTTGTTTGTTTGGGTTTTTTTAACATCTAGCAATTCTCTAACAGGGTCTGTAAGTTAACTCTTATTTCAGCCAGGTGTTAACTTCTGGTTGAGGGGGAAAAATAGGGGAGCTATCTACCAAACAGCCTCTGTTTTCTGCTTCACAAAATGCCCCATCCTGCATCCCATAGAACTACCTTTCCTAGTGGTGGCTCTCGCAGGGACCTGGCACTGCTCACCATCAGTCTTGTGCAGTCCTGAAAATTAGAAAACACATGGCAGCATTTCTGGAAAAAAAGCCCCCACCAAACAAACAAAAACCTCCAAGCTTTAACAGCTACAATCTATAGCCTTATATTGTTACTTGAGGGACTGTCCAGAGAAGTTGCTGTCACTTGGTGCCCAATTTTCTCTAGTCTTACAGTAAGAGATACTTCAAAAAACACTGGGAACATGCATATTACATGATGTAAATGACAAATAGGAGAAGGAAACTGTAGTGCTATATTAGTCTTTATTAATAAGATCAGGGTAAGAGGTGAAATAAAGATTTTTCACAAGAAATGTAAACATGTTCACTATAAACTATGTGTAGGGGAGCTTTTTGTGTAAGAGTCTTGCTGATAGCACAGTTTGTCACCTTCACGGTTTTATTTACCACAACTGTTTTCATGCTTTAAGTGCCAGTGTTGGGAGATGGATTTAATTCTTGTGAAAGCCTTTTGCTCTGTCCAGAAAAACCCTAGAGCTCATCTTCCCTATGCTTACAGTGCTGGGAAAAAGCAAAGGGATGCTAAGTTACTGCTCATAAAATTCAGTCAGAGCCCTGTAGGCTCTTCCAGGAAAAAAACCCCAAAAACATCTACTTAACACTTCCCAAAGAATTAACTGTTAGGGCCCCATTCTTTGAGACAAAGCAGTAGCATCTTTGCAGGGCTAATACCACTCAACTGAGTAACAGAAAAATAACTGTTATGACTTAAGTGAACAATCAAATTATGCAAATTGTGAATAAAAAATGGCTGTGCAGAGTGAGCCACTTGTACATTAATCTGAGATAAAATTCCTTTAGCTAGATTGCTCTCACAGAATGTCAAAGATCCAGCACCTTTACAATAATTGTGACCCAGGGGCTTTTCAGGAACCAAAAATGCAAAATAATATATGTATAAATTTAGCTCAGTGAGTAACTCGGTCAGCTGTACCTATAACTTTGGGAAAGCATTATCATCTATTTGTTTGTCTGGAGCCCATCTGAAGGTAAATGTTATTTTAGAGATTAAGAAATGTGTTTTCATATGGTAGCATTAATTTTTCCCTTTAAAAAAAGATCTTTTTTACTCTGATAGAATAAGAAAACTTGTTGACCTGCAAAATTTAATTTGGATAAGTAATGCTTACTGAAGCTTAGCTGTCCTGATAAATTTTAAAGATGATAGTGAGACACCTATGAAAGAAATATTTTATCCTTGAAGCTATACTCCTAAGAAAACAATAGGTTAACATAAGAGAGCGCCACGGTGCATACAATGCAAACGTACCATTGGTTAAAGGTATCTATTAACTTAGATTTTGTTCACTTATGTTTCAATTTTCTAACTGATCAAATATTATTGAACAACTTTTTGCAATATTGAGCTGTTGATTATTTTACTGTATTCAAAGCTGTACTAGACCCCTTACAGCTCAGATAAATGAAAGAATGAAAAGAGCTTGTTAATTTCATGTGATAAAATGAAAAATTGGTGGACTTGGTGATCTAAAGGATTAGAAAAGGTTGTACTAATACATTCATGTTAATATTCACCAAAGTCAGTCCACAGAGTAATTTTTTTTTCTTAACAAATAGTTAAAACAACAACAACAAAAATAACCCAAGCAAACAAACCAACAAAACTTAAATGTTGTGAATTAGTCCATCCCTAGGACATGGCAGAGGGATGAGTTTTAAAGAGGATTTTATAGCCTGTCAAGCCCATTCAGAAGGGCAATGTGTGCTTAGGTTTAGTGTATCTTTGAACAAGTGCTTTGTCTACAGGAAGACTTGAAGGATTGGGTCCTTTTCCAGTATGAGCCATCGTAGTTCTAAAAAGCTATTGGATATAATTCAGGGCTGGCGGTATTGCTTGGGAGTGAACTAGACATTTAATTCCAAATCTGTGCCATGGAATCTTTTGAATCTGAATTGCCAAGAGGTAGTATAATGGAGAAACTGACACATACTTGATAGCTGTAACCTTATTTACATTGACTCTGACAGAACTCATCACATTATAAAGCAAAATTAATAGCACATTAATTGAACTACTAAATGCTATTAACCTTTAAAACGATCAGTTACTGCTGCAGTCCATTAATATAATATTTACTGAAAGTTAAAGCAAGAAATGGTTTCATTTAAAATATTGGTAAAGAAGCTGAAAGAATAAAATTAAGTTGACCTTTTGATAGATCTCTGTTTATTGATTTAAATTCACCATTTTGTGAACAATGTCGAAGAGGTCTGTTAGAATAGAAGCATGTATAATAACATGAGCTAAACAATTTTTGTTTCTTTGTGTGTCATTATTGAGAGATTGAAGCAAGCTTCACCTAAGTGTAGTGATGCAAAAAAAATAATAGTACCCGTCTGGATGTAAAAAAGCAGTGGAAAAACAAGAGCTTCATATTAAAGTGCCTTCTAGGTAGCTGACATGACGCATCTAGTCAGACGTAAATAATGACAGACGGAAACTATCATGAGGTCTGTGAAGCATCAACATGCTGCCATCATTTTCTTTCTAACCTTGCCTTGCTAGCAGCTCTCAGGCTTACAGGCTGAGAGATCATTTAAAAAGCAAATCCTAATGATGCTGCCCACTGTAACAACAGCCAGTGAGATTGGCATCAATTTAGATTGGTTTGGGAACTCAAGTTAGTAGCCATTGCTGTCTCCTGACATCCCAAATGGGTGCTGTCCCTGCCTGGCTCCCTGCAGCTCCCTCTGAATCTTGCTGAAAATGATCCACCTGTATGGGCAAGGGGGAGAGCAGCCACTGCTTCTTCACCTGCCTCTCAGCAAATAAGCTCTTCCATTATTTTCTTTACTGTATTTGATTTGAGTGTAGGGTTCTTGGGATATTATTTTTATATACTTTTTTTTCTTTTTTTGTGGTATGTATGTATAGTGAAGAGAAAGGAAGCAACATGCTGGTGTCCCTGTAGCTTCAACTGAGCAATGTTATGGTTCAGAAAAACATGTCTGTACATGGCTGCTATAATCAATCTGGAATGGCAGAGCAACTTTGCAGGTGCAACTCAGAGAAAAAAAAAGCAAAAGAAAAAAACCTCACAGCAGATATGTCTTGTCCAGCTCAATAGGCTGTATTCATCAAAACAACATAAAACAATTGTATGTTTTATTTTAGCCAGTGACTTCATGGGGAAACAAAGCTGTTGTGCAATAACATAATGGCATTATCACTTCACAAAATCAGCGTGTGGCTTTGCTTGGGTGCTAGCAGGGCATGAGGGCTCTGAGAGAGACAGATGACAACATGGAAAAACATGTAGATCAGACTACTTGTTTCCGATTGTAAACAATACTTTCATATGTGTGATGAATTTCACCCTGTTTGGCAAGCTTGACCTCAGGCTGTATAACTATATTTCCATTGTTTCTATGTAAATTAAAACATGACCTAAAAAAAAAATCCTTTCCAACCCTCCCAATCAGAAGGCTATTTACGCTTCACAGATCTTTCCAGTACTTTAAGCACAACTAAGCAGCTACCTCAGGTAAAGAAGATGCTATTTTTCCAAGGAGGCATTTAAAATTTCCACACACACACACACACACTTCTGACTGTTCTAAATACTAATGCAGAATTCGTGACTCTCAAAGTAAATAGATGGCACTTAATTATGCTGGTGATGTCAGGTACCATATAGGTTGATTTCCCTAGGCATAAGTGAAAAATGTACTATTTGGTCTTAAATTTAGACTTAATAAATAGCTAATTTAGGATCTTGTTCTATATGCAAGGATATAATCACAAGGCATTCATTTTTAAAAGGTTTCATTTATTCTTGTGAGCTTAATTATTGCAAGGAAACTGTGAGCAATTTGTTTTTTTACCAGTGTCTGATTTCAAGAATGGTTATTAAATATTAAATGGATGCATAATTCAGGCAATTAAGAAAGTAATCACACAAAGTAATGTAATGGAAGTTAATTATTACTGCATAAGCAAATAGTTCATTAATGCTAGTAGTTGCTATGGCTGCATTCTTAATACATGCAGAACTGAAGCATGAATCCTCTGTGTATTTGGAAGTACCAGAAGTATGGTACTGCAGAAAGAGTGCTTCTAATGAAAGGCACAGGCAAATAAGGTCATATTGACCCCTGACTTGTCTGAATGCTGTAGGATCATCATTACTTAAGAGACTTTTATCAAAACCATGGCTGCTTTAGATCCTTATAATCTCTTCTGTTTGTAATGCAGACCATGGCTTAAATCAAGGAAGAACTTGGGGAATTCAGCTGGTTTAAAATGAAAAAATAAATCGGCAATCTTGTTTTCCCTTTTAAAATCCTACACAGTGGTGCTTCTCTTGTTAAAAGGCTATAAAATCATTATATGTAACTTAAAAGGATTGTACATTTTTTTTTCAGTACAAAAGCATAATAGTTGACAACCACCCTTGTTAGATTTTTTTTTTCTTCAGCAAGAGAGAAAAATCTGACATTTCTTTGCTAACATTATTTCCCTAAAGTACAGTGCTTCATAAAGACTATTTTAAGTTGAGATGTTCATGCAGCTATATTCCACATAGTAGTCTGTGATGCAGTAATATTAACCTTAGAGTTGTATGGTCAGATGGGAATATCTGTGAGTTGAGGGAGGGAGAGTGCAAAATGTTAACTAAGTTTTTATTGGACTCTTGAAAGGTGTAAAGACTGGGCAGTCACTTCCTTCATTTTATGGATTTGGAGGTAAGCAGAATGTCACTTGTCCATTTTAGGCTACACATTACTATTTTAAATGGGGAGGAAAAGAACAAGACATCAATTACCATGCTGGACAACCCCTGCAAGTAACTGCATACCTGCTTCTGTCAACTATTGGTTCTTGTTTGCTCCTTGCTCAAGATCCAGCCATCGTTCATAAAAAGAGATGGGTTTTGTCATTAGCTGTGACCTGGGGCTAAGAGAAAAGTGAGTTTTAATTAGTTGGCATAAAGACTGCTCTGAACTGCCTGGGTTGTCTGTAGCCCCAAAGGACCATTTAACTGAGGACACTGAGGTTCACAGTTTTTAGTCATTTACTCTCCTATTTCAGTGCATCCTACAAAAAGACCCTAGGGAAATGAGGCTGTAGAAGCTAGCTGCTGCTAGCTTGATGCTTACTGAATCTTCTGGATAAATCTTCAAATGGTTAGTTTATCTTCCTAGTACATCTAGGACTTGAGTAGGCTAGGGAACATAAGGAGCAGGGGTGTGTGGAAGCATCATGGTGGCAGCTCAGCATTGTACTCTGGTCTTCTGAAGGAAGATCAATCAGTTAGAATACTGATATAATGAATCTGGAAATAAAACCCTTATTAAACCCCTGTCACTCTCTAGGAGAAAAAAAGAAATTAGACCCATGGATTGAAAATGTGCTCATATATATACACACACAATATTTCTTAATTTTTTTTTTTTTTAGGACCACTCTTTCCATAAAAGTGTTCATTATTTTGAAATTCTTAATGCTGTTTCAGAATGAAAACAAATGTTGAAGTATAGGAAATTCCTGTGGGACAGAAATTGTGTTTTTACCAGCTCTAATAACCACCAATGCAACAGCATGAGCAGTCAATCAAACAGGAATTGAGCCAGCACAACCCCAGGAAAGTTCCTTTCATCCTTTCTTTATTTGAGAAGCAAACCTTTAGTCTTTTTGCAAGCCCTATTAAATGTACAGCTTTTGCAGAATGTCTGGGAAGGCATGAGATTTCGCTGCTTGGGGTTGAGTGTGACTGAACAAGTACCAGATTCTCTCAGGCCCCGCAAACAACACCTTGCAAATGGCCATCTGAAGCTGTCCACATTGAGTGCCTCTCTTGGCAGTGTCACACGGAAGAGTGGTGAGCCCATCGGGCAAATGCAGACATTTTTGTGGTGCATTCTTCTGCCTTGAAGATGGGTCCTCTGAAGTCTAATCTCAGTGTCACCTATAACAATTTTGGAGCCCTCCTGTCAAATGCTCTTGACAAAATGCCTTGACTAGTGCATAGACTACTGAGTCTAGTGCAGCTTTGCACCCAGACTGGTTTCAAGGTGCAGTCCTGTGCAGAGGGCAATATGACTATCTAGAGGTGAAAGAGATACAAGTGCCGCCTTCTGGATAACTGACAAATTGTCATCAGAAAGGCTACCTAGTTCATTTCAGGCAGTAAGAAGGCAAACTTGAATAAAAAATACATTTCATCAGCCCTGCATCTGATAGAGTGTAATTGAATTACATTTCTTCAACAGGGTAGAACATGGACAGAAATGTGTAATGAGGCTATAAAAACAGTTCCACCTCACGTTTCCTCATAGACCAATGAATAACAGGGGCCCTTTGGTATCTTAGCCTAGAAACTGCCTAAGCACAGATTATCATCTATTATTGCATATCATGCCACCCTTCCCACTTCTCTAGGAGGTGAAAGCAAGTGCTGGAGTGCTTAATGATCAGGGTGATAGTTGAGATTGGCCAGGTCTGATATGACTTGCCATTATAGCTGAGTATCTGTTACCCAGAAAACCATTAACTGGAAAAACATGTAGTGCTAGAAATGGCCTTTGCAGGTCTGCAGCCAGATAATGCTGCTTACCTATCCTTGATGCCCTCTGGAGCTGGGAAGCAAGGTATCAGCACCTGCAACTTTTCAATGGGTGCCTGCTGGCTAGATTTGCCTGTCAGCACTGGGACTGTATATCTGGGTATTGTGTTGGGTTTTGGGTTTGGTTTTTTTTTTTGTTTTGTTTTGGGTTTTTTTTGAAAAGTGCTTTTTTTTTTTAAGTGGTTTTTTTTTCTGACTTTATTAGAAGTTTTACTAATTGTATTAACAACAGTGTTAGTTTTCATGGACTGCTTACTTGTATTTTTGGCAAATGGCTGTGTGCTAGGAGCACTTGAGGGTTTTCCATTGAATGAAAACTTGCTTATTATATATAGAGATATATACACAAATAATTCCTAATAATGTGTTTTGTTTTGTTTTGTTTTTTTTAAATTCCAATGACACTACTAAAAAAGTAAAGTTTGCTAGAAATAAGCACATAAATGGTAAAGGTCTGATTAAAACTGATCCTCTGAAATGAAAGAAATTTGAAATAATTAGTTATGAATACAAAATTTATGAACAATCTTCTTAATGCTGTGTTTTCAGTATACTATATTTTTCTAATAAAAAAATAAAACTAATTTCAGATACAGATTTTAAGTCTCATTTTCTGGATCATGTATTACAGAAATAAGTCTTAAGTTATCAGCAATACTAACACTAAACATTTAAAAATTTTATTAATACTGGTCTTTGTGAAGATAATGGTAATGCCTATGTATTTTTCTTTAACTATAGAAATTAAAAATTAAAAAATAAATCTATAACTTAAAAATTTTACCTGTTTCTCAACCTTGTCTATAAGTTTCAATCTCTAGGCTCAAGCAAAGCATGACAAATCTAATGCTTTGGTAGTTGTCTGCTCTATGAACAACTCCCAATTGACTTCTTCCTACCTATACAGAAAATGAGCGTCCTTTATTCTGCTTCCAGCCATTGCTTCATATGGCAATACAGACTTAACACCCTTGCTGAGTCTGGGAGGCAGGATATTCACAGGAAATAGTTTAGGTGTTTTTCCTTAACTAGATCTAACAAGTTATGTTGGGGTGCCTTATTTCAAGTGATTCCTACTGATTTTCCCAGTAGTCCTGTTGATTTAACTCAATATAGTCATACAATAAATATTTCGATAACCAGGTCAGCATGCAGTATTCATAAATTCTTTCAGAGCTGCTATACATCCATCATGCAGTATGTAAATGTTGAACACCAGAGTCTTATCCTATTTTTCATTTTCCTTAAACATATGCACATACTTTTTACAGTCATACCACACTGTTAATCATACATTCTGAGAGGCTGTCATGAGATGCAACCAAAAAAACCAAGTATACATACATGGATTCTAACAGAGATAACGAGGAAAAGTTGAAGTTTAAAGTACGAAACTTTATCTTTCCTGTTTGGTCCTTGGCACATAATCACTGAAGTAACAAATGCTCGGTTGTAGACTGTATGTATAAGCATGGTGATGTTTTCTGTTACTGTCTATTCTTTACAGTGTTTGTTCATATTGCATTTGTCCTTATTGTGACAGGATTCTCTGTAGGCATTCAGAATATTTAAAGACCCCCCTATCTAAGTCTAAACAGAGAATGTAATGAACTTCAAGCACATCTAGGATGAAAATTTTGCACAAAAGTTGAAAAAAACATGTACTTTTAATAGTTCAGAATCACTTTCTTATTCTATACAGTGGTTTTGTTTTATAAAATACAGCAATTATTCATCGTGGTAAAACCCTGTGCTTCTCCAGCATTTTTCTAACTCTATGCTTGTGGTGTTATTGAATGCAATGATTGTCAGAAACAAACTATCTTTGCTGGTCTTGGTTGCTGCTTTCCTTTTTACTAAGTTTTGTTTGAGCATTTTAAAGAGGTCAGTCACTTGCTTCCTTTCTTGTATGTGTTGCTGTCTTGGTATGGAGAATTGTTTCACTCTTTAGAAAACACAAAGGTATCAAGGTATCCTGGGAGGAGTTGGGCCATGGTCAGGGAGCATACAAGCAGATCTTATGGCACATAGGTTAAGTAGGTCTTGGCCACTACTCAACTTCCATTTTACAGGATGGTCCTTACAACCAAAGACCCATCACAGAATAATCATAGTTGGAAAGGACCTCCTAGATCACCAAGTCCAACCATACCTACAAGAACAAGAAATACCTAAATAACCTGACCATTAGAAGAAAAAAACCAAACCAAACCAAAAAACAACAAAACAACTACAAAACAACCCACAAAAAACAAACCCCTATATGCCTGCCCCTAGACCATGTCAACTCGTCATCTAAGTATAGGGACTGGCCTGTGTGACGGTGCTTTCATAGGACACCAATGAGAGGAAGAGAGAGGTGGTATTGCATAACAGTGCTTAGGCAGAGGGAGAGGAATTCTGAGTGTTGTCCCTCACTAGACCTGCCACAGACAAGGTAGGCTCTGATACTTCACTTCTTGCTCTTAACAGCTGCTACTGTCCAGATGCTGCACGAGCCTGAATGCAATGTGGCCTTGTTGATGGTATGTACTATCTCTACCTTAATATAATGTTTCAGAAGTGGAATTACAATTGTGAGTTTAAAGGAACAGAAAAATGAAACTGTATAAAAGTACAAACAAAAGGTGATAAACACAGAAAACTGCCAAAGACAGGAGAAGTTGAATATGAGTAGGGTACTTGTAGGTTGCTGGTGGGGTTGTAGTCGTGTGTTTGCATTTGTATATTGGGAAGAATTTCGTAGCTCTAGAAATTTGGGTGAAGTCAATCTCATATATGAATTAGCTTTATGAGCATTACTTTAAGCTCATATTTCAAAATTGGTTAATGGTGTGATAGGAATAGGTCTATGCTGAATAATTATAATCTCACATCATAGTATCTATTCCAAATACAACCTGAAATGCCCTGATAGTATCCTGTGGATATATATTTAATAGTAATTTTTCATTCCCATTTTCTCCTACGAAAGAATTGCAGCAGGATCCGAAGACTTTGTTATGCTTTGGGAATTGTGGTGTTTCTCAGGGTAACTTTGCTCTTTGTGGGACCAGAGTCTGCAAAGAAGTCTTGATCTGTGATACTCAGCAACAACAGTTAATTTTCTATGGAGATACAAAGATGATGCTTACCTTCAAAAGGGCACAAAGCTCCACCCTACAGTTACCCGACTGTGCACACCTTCAGTTGAAGGGATTTTGGTATTTTGAGGTGAGCCTTGGCAGAGTACAATTTGCTTTGAACGTGCATAGAGTTGTGCTGATTTCTAACTGGTAACTTAAAGCTGTTCTACCAAGGGAATGCTCTAATGTTATGGGTAGTTCAGTGTCATGCTAGTACATAATGTTTAAGAACAGCTTGTCTGGACTAATCTTAGAATTGGAACATCTTGAAAATCACTTCAGGACTTATACTTCCATATGCAAGTCAGAAAACAACTCTTGCATTTCAAAAGGCGGTTATGTAGGTAGCAAAAGTCTGTTATGTAGGTAGCACTGTAACTTGCCATAGAAGTTGTTTGCTAGATCTAGAACTTATTAGTGAACTCTTAATTGTTCAGTTTGGTGTTTGCCCCTGAACTGAGATGCTGATAGGTTGCCAAGACTTGTTTAGCAACATGCTCTCAGGGAAATTCTCGGGAGTATGAGATCTGCACATATTGACTCCTTCCCTTCATCTCAGTAAAAACATAGAAGCTATTTCAAGACATCTAATGTTGGAATCTGTTACTAAAGTAAAGCAGTGCAGGATATTTTTCCATTCTGCAGCTCCAACCCTTCTTTCTGCAATCATTTCCTTTCCCAGAACAGTTCAGCTTTATAGCTGTGGCACCTAGCAGCCATGAAATTACTCTAGGATTATTTCATACAATGGAAAAATGTAGCTGAGCATTATAACTTTTATTAATATGAATAAGTGATTGCTGTAAGCCCAATGTATTTGTCATTTATTCTAAATGAAATCCTGAAGTGTAATTAAAGCTTTCTCTTTTGAGTAAGAAGCTAAATGATTGACAACTGCCTTTCTACTTGAAAAATGTAAATTTGTTTTTCTTTGTGTGTGTGAGGAGAGAGGAATTCTTCATTTTAGGTACTATGCCATCATTTTGAGTAATTTTTAAGCCCGTTAAAATACATTAAGAATATATATTGCCAGTTAAGATGACCTCTAAAAGTTGGATAAGCTTTGGAGAAGGAATGCTCTAAACTTCTGAAACTTTTTCTTTCATGTATGGTAGACTGTATTCTTCTAGACAGTCTTGTTAGCATACTTACACAGTAAGTATGTAATTCACAAGTACACGTTTTGGTACTTGTGAATTGTAACACATGAATAATAAATATCTTTGTAGTTTTTATTTAGAAGTTCTGGTTACAGTTTCTGTATCACATTAAATTAAATTGGTGTTACTGCAACTCATTCAATATCATGAAATATTTAATCAGTGTAATACAATAGAAGTTAGGAAGACAAATTAAGTGGAGACAGGAGTGCTTTAGTTTTCACTACGTATCTTTTTAAGCCATACTGGAACCAAGTGGTGTTTCTAAGTAATTATTAGGACAGACTTGTGAATGGCGTATGTTTATCCCTGAATAATAATGTTCAAAGATCAATCAGATAAAGTGTTCCAGAAGTCATGTACTGTAATTTTTACACTACAAGGAGTCACAGGAGAAACAGTAAAGTTACTGAGGAGAGAAAAAAAAAACCACAACAAAATTTGTTTTGTTCAACTAATTAACACTGTTTCAAGGAGTCAATTGTGAATATACCGGAATTATCTTCTTGGCTTCAGCTCAGTGAAATCAGATTATAAGATTATTCACTTGGTGTGTCAGTGTGGGCATTCTGTTTTATTTAAAATACAACATGTGAAAATGACTGACTGGTATACAGAGCTATGGTTATTTAATGTATTTTTGGTCAGTCCCATGCTGTAAAAATATCCTCCTACTTTCTCCTTGAAGGAGCATCCTGCTTGACCTTATTGCTTGTATTTCAACAGTCTCACCAAACAGAGGAAAAGAGCCAAAGGATGTTTGTCTCTGGACAGAAAGTCTCAAGCAGGACAAGCATAATTTATTTAGTCCTTAACGTTATTTAGACAGTATAGTTGTTAAATATTTAGGAGTGAATTAATCCACATGTTCTGGATCACTCTTAAGGCTATTTTGTAGCTAAGATAAGGAGCAAAGGACAGCTGAAACTATGGAGCAAAGGGCAGAAAAGGAAGATTTAATATCTTGATGTTAGCTGGCAGAAAATCTTGGATAAAACCTCCAGATGAGAAACACAGATGTCAGTAGTCTGAACAGCTAATAACATTGGTGAAAGGAGGAAATGAAATGCAAAATTAAGATCAGTGGTGAATCAAGTTGATCTACAGATCCATGAGCAAACAAAGGTAGTCTCCACAACATGCTATGTGCCAGAAAAGACACCCTGTTGCAGTACCATATGGTCTCTCTTGAATGGGTATGAACGGGTGGACATTATTTTTTTGCCTCAAAAGCAAACACATGTCTTGGCTGAAGTACTTATGATATCTTTGCTCATCTTGACCCTAACCCTCAGATGAGTGAAAGTAAAAGAAAATGATTCCTACTGACTTCAGAGCGCTTCAGTCAGATCTGTTGTAAGGTTCTTTGTAAGAACCAGGTGTCATTGCTACAGTCTTTCCTATAGACAGTATGCAAATTAATTTGAAAACTCCATAAGCAGTATGTAATTAGCTGTGTGTTGCCATTGCTACTTGAGGATAATTACTAATCCCTGCAAAGACAATAATGTGAAAGTCTCTGCAGATGCTGTCTGGAGCATTCCTAGGCAAGAGAGAGAGGTTGGCGCCATTTTTATAGTTATGCCTGTTAGGATTTAATAGATGGAAAGTTTCATTAGTGAACTGTGTTGCAATTAACTTGAAGGAGGTTCCAGCCTACTGTATGTAGTCCTTCCTCAGAGAAAGTTGTTTACATTTCCTTTTGGTAATAATTATTGGCTTTTCAGCACTTGAATGTTAATGAATAGCAAGGGCCATGATTTAACAAAAACCCACCAAAAACACATAACATGATTTTCTCATTACTCTAATGGAGGACTAGGTCACTTGTATAGCTTTTTATTTCTTAGTGAACACACCACTTGCTGAAAGTCAAAACTGAGTTGCCACAAAGGCAAGGGATAACACAAATACAAATTTAAGGGAATAGTTTTGTCCTTGGTAATATCTGTAATAAGGATTAATGAGGTTGTGACTTGTTTTTGTTTGTTTGTTTTTTTTTCTAGTCCCTGAGATTAGATCCTACATGCTTCATACAATAATTTGATTGCAAAATAGATGAGGATTTAGGCCTTCTCAGTCTTGTGGATGACTTACTATGAGAGAAGGGATACAGAATTCCTAGTAACTTTAATGCTGCTGCAGGCTTAATTTAGTGTATTTATTGTGGAATTGCCCTGTGCTGCCTCTTTTGAAAGAGAAATACATGGTCACCTGAAGCTGATTGATGTTCATAATAACTGAAGATCATGTTCTTTGAACCTTCTGGGTCTACTTGAGAAGAGATTTACCAAAGCAAACAGTGGTTGAGATCAGCCTTGCCAAGCCTAGAAGCTCTTCCCAGTTCTGCTGGAGCAAATGGCCCTGGCTCCTCACACGAGTGTTGGGAGTCTCTCAGACATCTCACCAACATACTTTTGCTGGCACTCTTAACTTTGAAGTGAAGGTAAACTGCTGTGAAATATCCTTCAAACTTTGGCAACCCACCTACTGAACATTAATAGACCCATCTGAACATCCCTTAGGTTTGTGCTGGCTCTGGTGAAGATTACTGCTTCACTCAATGCAAGCAAATTTGAGAAACAGAGAAGGTTGCGGTGTCCTGAATTAATTCCAGGTCATGGCAATTCAGAGCATCATAACTGGTGATTGTTCTGATTT
The DNA here is from genome assembly GCA_025447755.1 of Corythornis vintsioides. Classification (NCBI taxonomy): domain Eukaryota; kingdom Metazoa; phylum Chordata; class Aves; order Coraciiformes; family Alcedinidae; genus Corythornis; species Corythornis vintsioides. The sequence goes on along the minus strand of JAOEGS010022682.1, from coordinate 55,591 downwards.
TCACTGTACAGACATTTTCTTTTGAATGAGACAGTGCAGAGCTGACAAACTGATGTTAACAGGAGCTGGAAGGTTTTTGCATTTCTTAATTGGGAAATTTGTGCATGACGACCAGTGTGTGATGTGTGACTTGTTCTTGGCCTGGCATCATAATTTCAAAATGAATGAACAGAAATAAGGAAGGTGTTATATTATTTTATGCTAGATTTAACCTATCTGTAGAGTACTAAATATCTGTCTCTGGAGAGTCATCATACAATCTAAGTATTTTCACTGCAACAGTGGTTATTTCCTGTTTTATTGATAGGAAGTACAATTACTAACCAAGATTAAAAAAAAAAAAATTAAAAATTAGAAAATAGAAAAATGAAAACCACTTAGACAAATTTCATTCTGTTATTTAACTGAAATTTCAGTTATCCATTTAGTATCAATCAATGGTTAATACTTTGTTTTTCCTTGTTAGTCTGAGGGGGCCAAAGCAGATTCATCAAAGCTTAAATACTCTGTAGGAGCACAGTGTCCTGTCTGAACTCTCTTGTGGGCAAGGTTTTCAGGGCTGAGGGTAGAAGAAGACGTTGGAGTGGACACAGGCAGACTTGCCAGCTGGCCCATGTGTACACTCACTGCATCATGTGGACATAGGTCAGGGAAGTAATGTGAAAATTGCTGTTGCTACCACTGCAATTCCAGCCAACTGCCTTTTCCAAAATGAGCACCTCTGTCTGCGATGCTACAAATGACCCATTTTGTATTAAAGATTTAGGGGATCAAAAAATGAAGAAATATAACTACCTTTTAGTCTTACTCAGGGACTGATTTATGAGAAGTGGAAAAGGAGAAATAGGAATGGGTGCAAGTATCCCTCACATATCATCTTATTTCCCCAAGAACCTCTTCAGTCTAGTGGGGATAGTTTCTCCTTTCTGTCATGGTGCTGTGACATACTCGGGTCAGTCTTAGTTTTTTGGAAGAAAAGAACAGGAGAAAATCTGAAAGCTAAAAAATAAAAAAATAATTTCCTCCCGTACTTCACATCTTGAAGGCTAAGGGGGAAGCTTTGGCCATGTATAACTAATCCTTTATGGACTGATAGATTTTGAGTGGAAAATAAAGGATGAAATGTGATGCAAAGAAATGTCTATGTGAGAGAAAAGTGTACATGAGAGGCAGGGCAAGATGTGCCCTTTCAGAAAAGCAAGGTGTGTTGGTTGTGTTGCCATGATACTACAAGCAGGTTATCTGCAAATCTGCACACATGCCAGCATGTGCTGCAGCCATGTCTTAACAATGAGGAAGATGTTAGCTTTTTTGTTGTTAAAAAAATGGTATACTTCTACCTCATTTAACTAATAATATCACAGGTAGAACTTTTGAATTAGGGTGAGTTGAAAAACAATATGAAGAAAGGAGCAGGCTCTGCTCAGTGTGATAATGATGAAGAGAAAGACCTTTGTTCCAGAGTGTTCTCAAAAACAAGTGACAGATCTGGAGCTACCCTGAGGCAAAGGTAGTGCTCTCACTGTCATTGGTTTGTCACCAAGTGTGTTTGAGACACCGAGTCAATTCATTTAGGGCTGCAGTGCTGTTGTGGCTGCAGTTTGATGGCATAGTGGTGCATTAACCCACAGCACAGCATAAAATTCCAGCTTTCCCTGTCTCCCACCCCTCCACAAAATTATTTATTTGATAAAAATAACCATAGAAAGAATACTTCCAAATGGTTTAAAAGCAATGTCATACAGCCTTTACTAGTATGTCACTACAGCAGAGATGCCTCCAATTCCCTTTGATTTAGTGACATAACATGTAGCTAAAAGATTTAGGCAAGGCCACACACATACAAACAGTGACTGGTGATTTGGGTAATTAGTAGGAATGGGAGAGCCCTGTTTCTTTACAAGAAAGGTAGTGATGATATGCAATTAAAAATCAACTGTATTAAAAATTAAAAGTAAAATAATGTAGCTGTATGGAATACAATAGGCCATGTTGAGTAAAGCCATACAACAGCTACCAAAAAAAAAGAGAGGAGAATGAAAGAATGCCCTTTTTTGAGAGTTGTGTTCTGCGACATAATTTCCGAAGGCGAAATAGGAATTTTGGGCTTCTCAGAAAACAAGAGTAGCTCTATCACAACAGGCATTCCAAGGCTCACAGGATTTATTTTCTTCGAATATTTATAAGATGTTAAGGGTGTCTGAATGGAGCATCTAAATAGTATGAAAAAATGCCAGAAAACCCCATAATTAATCAGAAAGGTGTAAGGTGCAATTAGTAGTTTCTCAAACAGTGTTTTTCTACGTTGTTTCTTGATGATTTCTAAACTGCTTGGCCCTACCACCTGTTTGTGTTTTGTTGGTTTGGTGGTGTTTGTTTGCTTTGGTGAGTTTTTTTTTGTGTGTGTTTTTAGTTTGATTTTTTTAAAAATTTTTTACAAATATGGATTATATTCCTTTTTTTGCCTATCTACTCCACCTTATTTGCAATTGGAAACTGAGTTTCTGACACTACACCATTTCCTTGGCAATAATCTGCCAGTTACATTCAGTGTCAGAGGAAACATGAAAATAGTTATCAAGTATTTCCAATAAATCAAGATCACTTCACAGTATTTTGAGTATTGTGTAGTTATAGAACATCTTCATGTCTGTAAAAAAAAGTAGGCTATGGTAGATGCTGGCATCATCTTATCTCTCTATCAGATTATATAATACAGAGGTACTGACCACTGAGGTCACTAAAGATCACCAAACATGTCTCAAAGAAAAAAACAAAAACAACCAACCCTACTGTTTCAGAAAAATTAATTTAGATATTTCTGGAATAATTATGTTTTGCCTAAGTAAGTTCTTGCTTCAGATTCAGTTTTATATAGTGGTATCTCATTTGTCAATGGGTGTGCACTATGGCATCAAATGCATTAAGTTTTATGCTTTAGAGATAGCTTTATTTCATTAGCTGGTGAATGATTAAAAAATTACTATATTGGTCCTGTATTTCAAAATATAGTAGGTAATTAACAAATACAGAGTAGACCTTACTTTTTAGTATGTAAAGCATACTTGTGTTAATAGTAGGGGTTTTGACCATTTTTATACATGAAACATATATGGAATATGCTTTCTAGATTTGAGAGAGTTTCAAGTCACTTAAAGCACTAATTAGATAAACACCATTATACAGTTAGACTTTCTAGCCTTTTTTTTTTTTTAATACTCTTGAGTAGCCAACAAATGTTAACATGACACCTTCTTTTACAAAGTAAAAAAAGTAGAACAGATGTAGTGAAGTGTTGTCTTTTCTTTCCGAGGGTTGGTTTTTTTTTTTCCTTGAGGCCTCTATTGGAACATTGTAGGAGTGGTACCAAGCTCCTAGGTGTGATGGAAACCTTTTACTTCTAGCCAGTGATATGCGGCTATTAACTTTTGAAGCTCTTATTTATCTGAGAGGGTGCTCTCTAAGCAGCAATAAACAGATTGTGTGGCTCAGAACTGAGGATGAAATAGCCTTTTGAACAGTGTTAGGACGGAACCTACATGATTACTGTGAGATAATGCTTCTTTAACTGTCGTGCATTTGTTAAAGAAACTAAATAATCCCTCCAGCGCTCCTCTCTTCCAGTGCAATTGCAGGGTGAACCTACAGAAAGGCAAATTTGCACCAAATTTTGTTCTTTTTCTCCAGTACCTAGCTGATCAGGGTTAAGGTCATGGGCTAGTCAGGAGATATTTGTATAAAGTTAATGATGATGTGTTAATGACTTGATGAGCTTAGCTAGTGTTGAAATAAGCTTAAAGAGAGGTGTAATAGGATATTTAACAAAATTATCTAGTTTGCTTCCAGTAATCTAGAAAATCTTAAAAGATGTCTGAGGCAGCAACACTCCTGAGTGATGTTTTCGTTCCTAATAAAAGCATAAATATGATAATTATTTTTGAAACCTTGAGGACTGCTATCTAAACCAATCCTTCATGGTTTATTATGTATACCATATGTGTACAATATACAACAAAGCTATTGTTAAAAATTTTGAGACTACAAACTGGCCTGCATTTGTGCTGTAGCAAGTGTTCGGCTCTGTTATAACACAGACGTTTTGGTCAAGATAATAAATGAGAATACATTATGGATGCATTTGATATGGAACTTCTTTTTGAGGGGAAACATTTTCATGGAAGTGAGATTAATATGTGTCTATGATTTGTATAATCTTACTTAGAAAAAAGAGATTCTGATTAACCATGTACTGAGAAACAAGGAATCCAAAGGTTTAGAAATTCTAGAAAGATTTGGCACAGGTTTGGTCAGAAATAGTTTGTGACTTCTAGTTTTGTCCTTCTCAGCTCTCTGGAACATTGATGAATCTTTCAGGGCAGAATAAAATTGCAGACTGCAGCAAGACTGTTAAATAGCATAGATGACAAAAAATCAAAACATGCTCACACATCTAAAATCTTTTAAATTGAGTTAAAAACTTGCCCAACAGTTCACATCTTGTCCAAGCTCCAAAGAAATATGATTTAATTGTAACATTACTCATAAAATTGTATTATTCAGTGCTGCAACAGGATTGTGCTCTTGGGGAATATTTCCTGCATTTTCAAGATGGCTGTGGAGATTGGTGGTACAGAGCATGCTGGAAGATCTCTTATTTTCTTTCTCAACTTGATACACTTGTATTGCAGTATTTGAGAGCATTGCATGGTGATTAGGATAGAGGGATTATGTTCCATGACCTTAATGCTTAGGTATCACTGCTATGAAACTAGTTAACCAAGAAACTTGCCTCATGAGTCTGGAACAATTTGCTGAATTAGCAGGTAGATTCTTTCTGTTTAATATTTTGAATAATCGAGTAAATAATAGGTGAGAGCTGATGTAGTAGTGAATCTAAATTTGCAGACAGAAAGCCCTATGATATTTTTCCATATTTCTGTGGGTACATCTAGCCATTTTTCTTTCAGAAAGAGCATAGCTGTGATCTGTGTCATGGAACAAGTAATGTTCTGAGGTTACAGTGATTGGTTGATTTGCATTTTTGGTTGGAAGGAAATTCTAGCTAATCAATGGACTCGACTTGTTTTGATTTTAAACAAGCAAGCCTGAAAGCCTTCTCTGCACCTCTGTTTAAGTTGTCTTTGTCTCTTTGATCTCATGTTAACATACCTTAATGATAGGTAATGATTGATAATGGTATATTGTAAAGTTCATGTAATAAATAGTCTTTTACTCATAATAATGCTGAATAATGTACTTTTTATGACCCAGTTTGATGGAAAAAATCCTTGTCAACTCTGCCTAATTGTCCAAACAAAACCACCCATTACTTAAAGTAGTACATTTCTAAACTAGACACATTAATTAGGGTCATGACTGAGCTATACAAAGGAATAAGTAACACTTGGTTATCTTTAACTGTGATCTATGGACAACAGTCCTAATGCTGAACTGAAGTTTAATGGGAAACTATTGTTTACACTATCCCTTTGTAGCTAACATATGTTGAAATCCGTTCATAGCAACTGAGTGATGGGAAAAGTAGCATCTCCCTGAAGCTCTTTTTAAGGTCATAAGCAGTATTAGCTTGGACACCAGAAATCACAAAATGGAGTAAGCCTGAATGAAAAAGAAGGAAAAGAGGTTCTTGAGGTTTTATCCAGTCAGAAACTGGTCAGTAAATAGCACATTGCATTGAGTCGAGGGTTAAAAAGGGGATTAGTTCTCAGCTATCAACATCCTGGGATAGCAAACATCTGAGTGCTCTGCCAAGCCCTCTGCTCTTGCAGTACCTCATCAACATTGAAGATGCAAGGACTTTTACTTGATACTGCAGGGAGGGTCCAGAATTTTACAGTCCTGTGGAGACTTTAAAAAGTCCAGACTTCATATAATTTGGCAAATACTGAAGTGCTCAAAATTATAAAGAACAGTAATACCTTAATTTTATGAAAGCATGAGCTTCCAAGAGTAGTCTGTCCTGTAAGACCATATAATTTTCTAATGAAAGGCTTCCTCAGTCCCTTTAAATAAACAATGCTTGCTTTTATGAGTATCATACAAGCAAGTGTGAAATACTGCTGATATAAGAGAATTTGTATTCTCTCCCACTATCCCCACACAGCAGAGCATTCCTTGGGTCTTAGAAACAGCAGCTTCGGTGAAAGACTGTGTCAGCATGCTTGGAACAATATGTAAAAACAGCTACCTGTTCCTTTCCTGCCGCTGTTGTTTCCATCAGTATTGGAAGTATATAAGATGTTATACCAAGAGGGATTTGTCCTTTTCATCTACTAGGAGGAATGCTTTTGCTATTTGCATTTCTGAATTGCTTAGCTACCCAAGCATGCTTTATGTGTGCTGCTTGAAATGTGTCATTGGATCACGTGGCCACTGTTCTCTGGCTGATGTTGGACTTTCTCCAACAAATATGGATTATGTTAAAGTAGGTTCTGAATTGACGAGGATATGTTAATAACTCCCAGATGGGCATCTTTGTGCAAGGAAATACAAGCAGTCTATGGCAGGAGCTAGTGTTTGGCAGGTCCATCATTCCGTCATTAAAGGCCACATTATTACTTACAACTCTGCTTGCATGACAATTGCTTGCATAAACCCAGTCTACCAAAAACAAATACACACAATTTGCTTTTAGTTATATTTTTGTCTTGCAAGCAATTTTTCTAATGCTAGCCAGTATTTCTTCCAGTTTAAAGGATTGATTTTTATAATTAAATAATAGGATGAAGTAAACACTTTTGTTCCACAAATGTTTTACACTTTTTTTTTTAAGATATGTGGTAACAAACAGAAGCACAGAATACTTAGATCTTTACAGTGCAGCCTGTATTATTTTGTTGTGTTTATCTAAATTTTGCTTATAGTTACAATTGGTTGTGCTATTTAAAACAAAACAAAAATGAAATTAATCCTTTAAAGAGGTTTGTAATCTTCTTGTGAGCCATTAAAAAAATAATGCTGCTTTCTACTTGCAGGAATAGAAGTTGTCATAACTAGATAAACAAATACATAAGAAGTATGTGCAGGTTATAAGATAAATGTGTTGACCACCACACTTTCATCTATTAACATATGTCACCAAAATATTCCAAAGTTCTGTCCATTTTGCAGTTATTGCAGCCAGTCCTAAGATGTGACTGGCTGGAAACTTTCTTTTTCTTTTTTTTCCCTTTTTTTTTTTTTAATTTCCTTTTTCCTTCCTTTCAAAACAAATGCAAAAGCCATGCAAGAGATTTTAGGGTACTAAAAAAAACCAAAAAAAAAGCCACCACCCACCCTGCCCCAAACAGATGACATCTTTCTCTGCTTTGTAAAAGTGGATTAGACTTTGCATTCTGGGAATGGAAAACTTTGAGATTCCCAGTTCTTATTCTTCAGTCCTAGAGCCATGTCTCCAGAAGATGAATCCTACAAAGCATGACCTCTGTTAACAATATGGATAGTAGTTATCAGCTAAGATAATATGAAACAAACAATAAACAACTTAGTCACTAAATCATGAGTATATTTATCAATTGCCTAGATTATTCCACCCCAAGGTCAATGATCTCTATACCCTATTTAAATGCATTCCCCCAAACACACATATGTATTTTATCCTGCACCTATAGTTAAACCTGCATTTTGACTGATGTATCAATGATAATGATTACTTTACCCTTTTTATTATTAAATGCAATAAAATTTTCAAATAGCATTGAGTCATCTGATGAGAATTTACATTTTGCAGCACATTCTGGGGAATACTGCTGTGTTGGGACAGTATTTTCTGGTGATAATGCAAAACATCAATACTATCAAGTGTTTAGATCTGACCCAAGCAACAGAGATATCATGAGGACTACACATATTTTTGTACTTCTCTAGTCTCCTTCTGCATGTTATGATATTATTACTCTCAAACTGGCACTTAATTTTCTCAGCTCTTAAAATGATTGCTGTAAGAGTGCTATTTTATATATTGTGCTATTTTAATATTGTGACTCTTAATGCTACATAAAACCTTTGTTTCCTACAGGTTTATTGAGCTGGTGTATTAGATTTCCTGCTGCATGAGCAAGAAGATTATGGTGGCTTACATCTAAGTATACTTTTGGGAGGTATTTTCTATTTTCTCTATAAATAGTCTTTCTAAAACACAATTGTGAAACTGTTAATGTTTATATCACATTATACATCTCTAAATTTACCGTGCTGAGCATACAGTGTGGTAGCAAAAGGAAATCTTTTTGTCTAAGAAATGTGTTCAGAATTGTTATTGTTAAAGGCAAGTTTTTAAATATTTATCTTATCTGTAGGATTTTTTTGGCTTATTAAACCAAGTCATCCCTGTTTCCAGGCATAGTAAAATTACATCTCTTATGGAGTTAAGCACTTCAATAGAGCTTGCAAATACAAAGCTGTCAGCAGAAATACGGGTATTCTGGCTATTCCTTTTGACTTAAAAATGTGAAATGACTCAGTTGGAATTACAAGTTCTTCACAGATACAATTTACACTCAGGGTTGAGAGCATATCCATAGCAAAACTTACATCCTATACAGGATAAACATCTGTGCCTTAAGTAAAATAATGCATTTATTATGAACTTTAAAGATACAAACCTTCAACCAAAGATAAATGGAAAATGTATGTAGGGAAAGGGATGTAGACATAGTTCATGCTTGTATTACATTACCAACTTGCATTCTGTTGTGAGAATTATTTAATGAGCAATTTACTCACAGTTTATAAGAAAATGCCACAGGCCTAACTCTGCGAGGTCCCCTGGAGCCGTTTATTCATCCGTATGTGAAGAGCCAGTTTATTATTTTTGAAAATGTAACCTGAGTGAAACAAATGGTTAGTGTGGCCCCATCCAGAGAAATGATCGTCATCCCTAAGCAGCAACCATTAGGTGGACTGGCTCCTGCTCCGAGTCCTCCTCAGGTTCAGATGTAACATGACGCGTGGGTAATCTGCAATTTGCTGGGGGCATCGTTAGCTCGCTCTGCCTGCGGGGCAGGATTGGAGCCAGGCCTGGAGCAGCTGCCCTCCGGGCTGCCTGGGCACGTGGGGACCCCCAGAGCCCCTGCCATCACGCACCTCCGGATAGTGCCGAAGCCCCCGGTGACACCTAGGAGGTATTAGGTCAGATGAGTTACATTAAGTGGCAAGTGATAAATTCAAGATGACAATTCAAACCAACAGTGTTTCTTCTGGTAATTAATTCCAGTGGTGCCTGAGGCAGTGCTTAGCTGCTGCAACTAGTGTGGCCGATGCTGAGCAGCTAATGAGAAAACATTACAGCAAGGATTAGGGGCCGGTGCATTCTGGCAGGATGAGGTCATTGATTAAAAATATTAATGTTTGCTTAATGTGATGAACTGACTATGACCAAAAAAAAAAATTTTATTCAGGAGTCATTAAAATGAAATTTTTTTTTAATTTATTTTTTGGTATTGTCTTTTCCCCTCAAACAGCCTTTATACTTTTTCTTTAGTTCAGTACAGACCAAGTGTTGCTTCAGTGCTATCATGCACAAACATGTCAAAGATAGTTGCAGCTGGACACAAGTTCTTTCTTCTCTTTCCTTTGTTTTAATTGCTTTTGTCAGGTAACAATGAACACTCAGCTTAGAAAAATGAACTTTATGGTTGTTACCTATAAGCAAAAAGAATTACAAACTTCTGTGCTCCAGCATCCTACTGCCTTTGGTCAGTAGGAATGATGGGATTGCATGGTATTGCCTAGCGAAAGACAATCACATCTAAAAACTTTTATTGTCTCAGAAAGGTGATGTGAGAAGGGAGTTTTACAGTCATTCTCAGACTTTCCCTGCTGTTGCAGCACAGGTTTGAGGGGGTACTTATGAAGAAAAAATCATATACAATGACAGGTGAAAAAAAAAAATGTTTCTGTTATCTTTTCCTAAGCTGTTATGTTATATCCCAGAGTCAAAGGGTTCATGTTATTCATAAGCTACAGGTGCTGTGTACTATCCTAATGGAAACCTGTTGGGTTATAATGTGCTTAGTAAGCACTTTTTTACCTATGGAGTTGAAAGTGTTCTCCTAATTATAGAGTGAGATGTATTTCCTAACTGTTTCCTATTATCTCCACAGATATAGATGAGATGGGCTGCATGTTGTGGCACTTGCATTTTTTTTGTGGTCTAGAGTCTTTTATTTTTGCATCTTTGTTTTTTACTTCTTATTACCACATGATGTAACAGCTACTTTTTAAATGAAAGCATTATAAATACTTTAGTATAAATGTTTTTATAGAGCAGATAAAAATAGTGTTTAATCTCATCAGCAAAACTTGAACTTGTCCCAGATGTCAAATAATGTAATTAATTGGCAAGATTGTAACCAAATCCTCATATTATCTCAGAATATATCAAGCCATCAGGGATGTCCTTACCCTGTGTGTTATTACAGTACATACATTTTATCTTTCAAACTAAAAAAAAAACCCTTTAATTTTTTCTTATAGCAAGATTATATTATGAATTTTTCTCATTTCATCCACCTAACTCTTATCTTTTATAACAACTCAAGAATAATCATAGAAGAAAATATAAACTCCATATTTTTTCTCACATTTATTTTTTTTATAGTGAAAATATATGGTGTCCAATACAAAACTTCAAACTCATGTTTGAGGTCTACATTACAGAAGTTAAAAATAATTGTATTAAATACATTGAACCTTTCAGTAATTGCATAGACTTGTAATGACATTAATTTTTTTTTCTGAATAATTTAAAGCATCAAGGGTAATATGCTGCAATCTGATGTGAATTTTTTTTTCCATTATATTACTTTTTTTGGCTTGCTTCTTTTTCTGCTTATGTAATAAGCTTGTCACTTTAGTCAGGTTTATTCATTCCTCCCTACAGTTACAAAATGAACAATTACTTCGTCTTCATTTTCAGGCCAAAAAAAAAAAAAAAAAAAAAAAAAAAAAAAGAAAAAAAAA
>JAOEGS010022682.1:15741-43699 GCA_025447755.1 Corythornis vintsioides | reverse complement strand
AACGTTATTTCATTTTAATTTTGGTGGCTTTGTAATTTTTTAAGAATTAAAAAAAAAGAATATTTTAAGTAAAAACTATTTTAAAATGATTCATTAATACAGTTGTCAAATAACATCTCAGTATAATTCCAGTTTTAAGTATGAGCTATTAGGTAGGCATAAAATGTAATACAAAGTAAAACTTTAAAAATGAATTTTCAGTATGGCTGTGGAATATGACTCTACACTGGAGGATGGCCAATGAGCCTGGATTTAAATTTTTATATAATAAACCCTAATATGGTTTAAATACAAGCTTTCCATGTAATTCTGACTACTTCATTTCACAGCATCAGAAGAAATATTTTATTTCAGAAGTGTAGCCAGGGATTTGAACAGTCTGTGGAATTTTATGTTTTCAAAACAAACCCATGGAGATTTTATAAATAGATTCTTCTTCAGGTCCTGATGTCAAACCTGTGTGGCTGGTAGAAGAGACAGATGCTTGGAAATTTTTATTTGTTCTCTCTCTAATTTACACTCACAAATACCTGCATTTGTGTATTCTTCTGTTTGAGTACCTGAAGCTGTTTAGTGCAGTGAACTTGGAGCTAGCTGAACACATAACCATCAAGAGATGACAGGGTTTTGCAGTGGTTGGAAACTAGGGAATATATAATTGCATCATTGTCTCTCCTTCTGCTCCCACAAGTAACTTGCTTAAATGTCATTTCATGCCGCAAGGCTCTCACTCTTCCCTTCCCTGTAAACCTTATTCAACCTGCACTCAGCCATCATCATAGCGGTGCCTGGGCCGGAGTGTACGGCCCCCCGGGGGGGTTTCGTATTCAGGCATCACCGATCGTTGACCTGGCTATTGCTGTTTGTGATACTTACTGGTAAACTTTCGCAATCAATACAACATCAGCTCGCCCAGCTCCTGGGATTGGAAACCTCAAACAGTGCACTCAATCTTGAAGCTGGCTCCTGCTCCCTGTTCTGCTGCTAAACCGAGTAGTTGGCCTACTTGATGCGGCATTATTGCTGCAGAGGTCAGATGTGAGCCGGCTTGGCAAACGCTGATGAATGGCTGTTTGTGATGAAGCACCTTTTCCGTCCAACAAGAGACATTTAATAATGATGGACCATAACTGTGCACACAAAAAACCTTGTAGCTTGTTTGTGAGCTTATATAGTGAAAGCTGGAGAAGATGGTGTAATAGTTTGGAGCAAGTCTCTGGGAAAAAAAAAAAAATCTGAGGAAAGTTAAGGTCATATTAAAAGTTAAACCTTTGTTTAATACAAAATTGTAGCAGTAGCTGCAAAGAAATATTTTTTTTTCATGCCATTCTACTTGCATTGGTTTCACTTCTCCTTGCATGTAAAATAAAAATAAAAATAATCAATTTGCAGACTGACAAAGATAGGAGATAATTTGAATTTATTGATCTTTAACTCAAATTGCAGGAATTTATTTGAACTGTATTCTCTGCCAAATACTACGCTTTTCTTGAAATTGGTAATATGGAACAAGAGTGGGTCCTTAAGAACATCTTGAAAAAAATTTTCTCCTTTCTAGAAAAGAAATGAATCTTTGTGAATGAAATGAACTGCAGAAAGATGCAACTCAATGTTATAGAGAGCTTTCCACAAGGTCTGTACCTTGAAAAAGCTAAAGTTAGTAATCACTTCTGTATTAATCTTCCATGTTACCCAATGCCTTTGTGGAAAAAAAAAACCAACCCAACAAACAAAAGCAGCAATGTTTCTTTTTGCTTCAAATGAGCAGAAATGAATTTCAGCTCATGCTGCTGGGTCAGCCACATGGTCACCAGTTATGTGTTTAAGTAATATCAAGGCCTATACTTAATTATACTCATGTATTTTGTTTGTCCAGATGTGAAAACCAGAAAATAAATTATTCTGAGTCCTGTAAAAATATCAACTGCAATACATACTCTAGAGCTTGATCCCATTCACTTCTTAATAGATGAGGAAGCTTTGGCTTGTTTTCAGGCTGACATCCTTAGCCACAGGTGTTGAGCTGTGCTGTACTTTTCCTGTCTTGTTCCAGTGAATACTGGGTTGTGCTTCTTGCTGGCATGCAGGGCAGCACCCAGAGGCTGCCCGCTCTGGCTCCCCTGGCAGGGAAGGATGTGCAAAGCACCGTTGAGTGGCTGAAATGCTTTACTGCCAGGCAAGGGAGGGAAAAGGGGTAGAGTGGGCAGTAGGATCATCAGTGATTACCCACTGCAGATTACAATAAGGAACATAGTTTTTCATTCAACTCCTATCATGCTTGTTTTGCTCCATAACTGCTATCCCCCAATGCTGTGTTAATGTTTTGGTTTCAGTATGGGTAAAAAATATAGGACACTGTCCTGGTTTGAGTGAGAACAGAACTAGTTCTGTTCAGTGATTTTACTTCTGAGCTAAATTCTTTGAATTGCACTTTCTGAAATAAGCAGCATGTTTTACAGGCAGTATCTGCTTCTAGCAGTGGTAATGCTCAATGTTTAGAGGCAGTATCAAGTATGTAGACCAAGGCCACTGCTAGATCTTTTTTTTTTTTGTCTTTACCGCTTTTAAAAACAATAAAAATGTTTCTATAAATGCATTAACAACAAAAGGGGAACTAGGGAAAATGACCATCTCTTATTGGATGCAGGAGGAAACATAGTGACAAGGGATGAAGAAACGGCTTAATGCTACCTTTGCCTGAGTCTTTAGCAGTAGAACTAGTTGTTCCCTAGATGCCCAGGCCCCTGCACTGGAAAACAGGGAGAGGGAGGCAGAGTGAGAGCTTCATAATTCCAGAGGAAATAGTCAATGACCTGCTACACCACTTAAACATACACAAGTCTATGGAATCAGATGTGTCACACTGAGGAGTACTGAAGAAGTTGGCAGGTGTGATCACTAAGCCCCTCTCCATCATTTAACAGCAGCCCTGACTAACTGGTGAGGTCCTAGTGGACTTGGAGGGTAGCATATGTGACTCCCATCTACAAGAAGGGTTGAAAAGAGAATCTGGGGAACTATAGACCTGTCAATCTGACCTTGGTGCCAAGGAAGGTCATGGAGCAGGTCATCTTGAGTGACACATCATATACAGGGCAACCAGGCAGTCAGGACCATTTAGCTTGGGTTTATGAGAGGCAAGTCCTACTTGGTGAACCTGATCTGCTTCTATGCCAAGATGACCTGTTTAGTGGTTGAGGATATTGTGGATTAGGCTGTAGATATTATCTACCTGGTCTTTTGTAAAGCTTTTGACACTGTTTCCCAGAGCATTCTCATGAAAAAAAAACCTGCTGCCTTGGGCCTGGATGGGTGTACACTCTGCTGAGTAAAACACTGGCTGGATGGCCAGTCCCAAAGACTGCTGGTGAATGGAGTTAAATTCAGCTGGTGGTTGGTAACAAGTGGTGTTTTTCAGGCCTCAGTATTGGGACCACTTCTGTTTAACATTTTCATCAGTGATGTTGAGGAGATAGAACTCACCTTCAATAAGTCTGTGGATGACACCAAGTTGTGCGGGACTGTTGATCTGCTTCAGGGTAGGAAGGCTCTGCAGAGGGACCTGGACAAGCTGGAATGATGGGCTGAGGCCAGTCATATGGGCTTCAACAAGGCCAAGTGCCAGGTCCTGCATTTGGGCCACAACAACCCCATGCAACGCTACAGGTTTGGAGAAGAGCATCTGGAAAGCTGTCTGTCAGAAAGGGACCTTGGTGTGCTAATCAACAAGCAGCTGAACATGAGCTAGCAGTGTGATCAGGCAGCCAAGAAGGCCACTGCTATCTTGGTTGTATTAGAGTGTGATCTGCAGGAGTAGGCAGGTGATTGTCCCTCTGTACTCAGCATGGGTGAGGCCACAGCTGGAGTAATGTGTTCAGTATTGGGTCCTCACTACAAGAAAGATGTTGAGGTGCTGGAGTGGGCCCAGAGAAGAGCATCTAATCTGGTGAAGGGCCTAGAGAACAATTCTTATGATGAGCAGCTGAAGGAACTGGGGCTATATAGACTGAAGAAAAAGAGGCTGAGGGGAGACCTTCTCACTCTCTACAGCTACCTGAAAGGATGTTGTAGTGAGGTGGGTGCTGGTCTCTCCTCCTAAGTAACTATTGGCAGAACAAGAGGAAATAACCTCAAGCTGCACCAGGGGAGTTTTAGACTGGACATTAGGAAAAATTTTTTCATGTGAAGGGTTGTCAGGCATTGGAACAGGCTGCCCAGGGAGGTGGTTGAGTCACTGACTCTAGATGTATTTAAAAGCCATATAGGTATGGTGCTTGGGGATATGGCTTGATGGTGGACTTTAGTTAGAGTAGGTTTACTGTTTTTTGATGATCTTCAAGGTCTTTTCTAACCGAAATTATTCTATAATTCTGTGGTCTAGTGTACCATGTTGGGTGGTGCAGAATGTAAATGATCATATCTGCAGGAAGGATCGGACAAGGCAGGTGACCCTAAGCTGACGAGCAAGGTATTCCATCCCAAATACATCATATTCAGTATAAAGCTGAGGGACCACTTGGCTTGGGTCTTCTTCCAGCTTCTTTTTCACTTTTTGAATGGCTAGCATCTGAGGAGGACTCTGTCTATTCTGCCTTTGATCCTGATCTGTGTGTTCCTAAATCCAGTACCAGAACACAGCTCCTGAACACAGCTCCCATCTGCTGCTGGGCCTGGTTTAGAACATTCCCAGTGCCTGCCCCACAGCATCAGTGGTGATAGTGACATAATTGCCATCAAGTGGGTTGTGTTCAATACTGGTTTTGTATATATTTATGTATATTCAATTTTTATTATTGTTATTTTCTTTTAAGCAATTTTAGTTTTCTAATAGATGGGTCTCTCTCCCTTATTCCTTTCTCCTTTCCCTTTGGGAAGGGTGGTAGGGGGCAATTAAGAAAGGGTATCTCTTATAGGTCTATTGGGCTGCCCTGACCCTAAACCATGACATTTAGTTTGCCCCTTTTCTAACAAAACTACTACAAACTTTTATTTTGAGTTATAGTTACAGCTATTTGAAGAGACCTTTTCTTGTTTTCTGATTACTTTCTTAGTGATGCCTGCCGATCTTATTTATGTGTTTGTTGTGTAGTGTGGTGGGGTGGTGTGTTATTTTTTTTCCTTTGGGGTTGTTACTGGTGGTTGGTTTTGGGGTTTTTTTGTTGTTTTTTTTTTTTTCCTGACATCCTGTTTTGAATTTCCTATGAGCAGAAACGTACAGTTAACAATTAACATGGCAAAACTTGCTCTAAAATTGTACTAAAAATTATTTTGGTGCTTGTAACTGTCATGTGGCATATTTTTAATTTCAGTCTGTCCAATTGTACCATTGCATAAAATGTATCATCTTGTGAATGGTCATTAAATTCAATGCTAAAACATCTGATTGTCACAGGAAGAGAGAAATTTGAGTACAGTAAATTTCAGTTGGTTAGGAAATGTATTTATTCATCTCATTTATGTTAATTAAAATGGAAAATGATGTGAAATTCCTTACTTTACAGAAGAAAACCCTATTAACTAATAATGGGTTAAAAATAAACAGAAGCCTTCGTATTAAAAAAAAATAGCAGAGAGAGAGAAACGGTAATGACAGTTCTGAAGTATCCAGTACCTGTTGTGACAGGAATAACAAATTAATTGGGACTATAACGGATTCTTTGTAAAGGTGAAGTAAACACACTTGACTGTATATTTTTCACCATCAGTTAAGTCTCAATTGGTTCTAAAAATAAACAGAAGACATTGAACAGTTTTAATGGATTTTGACACCTAGGTATTATGCTGTCACTCCAGTATAAATGAATCATAACTTTAGACTGCGCCAAGGAATTACTACACATTTGGAGAAAATTTATGGTGCACCAGGCTTTGAATCATGATGTGATATCAAAACTGAAGTCCCAAGAGGAAAAAAGTCTGGCATAAATTATTATTTACCCGAGCTGTGCATGCCCATGTGAATGCAACAGGTATGGATTGCAGGGTTAGTTAGAAATGTCACTGTAATTTCTAGGTGTTAACACCTCTCAGAGTGGCTGTTCTGGCAGAGCTCCCAGGGAGCCACACCCAGAGAGGAGCTGGGCAGAAATGCTATGCAGACTACCATGGCTACCAGATGTTTATTGCCTCTCAGAATTCAACCTAATTAAGAGTTTTACTAAAAAAGAGTCCAAAAGAAAGAATTTCAGCATTTGACTTTACAGTTATATTAGGTTTACATTTGTTTATTATTTTTTATTTATCTAGTGTAGGACTTGTAGATGATGAAGTTCTTAGTCTGGGCTCAGAGAGACCTTAAACTGTCAATGAAGTAAGGAACATCTGCAGAGCTACTAGTTGCTGGGCTCCAGGTTGGCTGCCTAATCTTCTCTGTGCTGGCATGTATGTAAGTAAACCTTAAAATATATGGAGAGGCATACAATGCTTGCTGAGTACTCTTGGAATTGATTTGAAAATATTATAGTTTGTGCAGTTGCTTGGGCTATGATAGCATGCTTTTAATACTTTGAAGGAACACACGTATGACAAATATTCCTTTTTCATTCTATACGACTTTCCTTGGTAGGAGGAATTGTGGTTCAATGCACAACTGTTTACTAGTGACCTTCATGAGTCCTTATCAAAATTATCCTGTTAAAAATGGCATTATTCAAAGCACAGGTAAATGGCTGGAATATTTAATTTACAGTACTTTTACAGATATCTTCACAGTTCCTCTTGTTTTTGGAGAACTTCTTAACTCTTTTTAGCATCTTGCCTTAAAACTTGTTTCTTTATATATCATTATAAAATACTAAAGAAATCTAATTTTTAAGTTTCTATTAAACAAAAAGGAACAAATCCAAAGATTATAAGCAGACAGAGAGTTTTTATCCTGAACTCTACAGTATATCCATTTACAAAGCTTTTTCACATTCTTGCTTTACAAATGTGGATTGATTAATTATTTTTGACCTGTTGGAAGCCTAACCATCCTTTTAATGACTTTAGTACTCTTCCCTTTGAGCAGTGGTACAGTGCTGAACTTTCTACATTAAAGCTCAATGCCAAATCTTCAAGTGATATAAATACTCCACTCTTCCTTGAATCAAGCCTATTGGTACTGCCTGCCTGCCTTTACCTAGTGCACAGAGGTCTGTTTCGCACCTTCTGTCCAGCCGCTGCCCTTGCAGGGTCCTGGTGCCACAGTGAGTATGGGCATCCATTTCATTGCTCTACAGTGGTTTTCCTGGGGAGCCAGGAAACTTCCCAGATCCATCATGTGCCTGTAGATGTAAAAAGTGTCCTGTCTTGTCCACAGCTACCACTGCTGTTTGCTGCAGCTATTAATCTTGTAAAAGAGACCAGTGTGATGTTTGAAGGCAACTTTATATCATCTTCTATTAACTAGGTTAAAGCTGAATGTCTGTCACCAGGAGAAAAGGTATGCAAACAACACAGGATTTTTGCCACATTGCTGAACCAGGAAAGAGGAAATGGGGAGACAGTTGAGTTGGTTGCTTGGAAAACAGAACTAGGAAGAAGCATCTAATATTAAAAAGTCTAAGATAAAGAGATGCTGTATGCAGTGGTGGCATCCAAAGATTTTGACTTGGTTTGTGAGAAACTTCAAGCAGATTCATTTTTACAGTTTGTCCAAGCAGCATGAAATGAAGAGGTGAAAGATATACGGTATATTATGATGCATTTCACTATTTTCTTTTTTCTAATATTGTAAATAACATCTTTAATATTGGAAAATATTCACTTGATATGATATTTAAATTCTCACCTAATGTCAATTTATCTGAAAATATGCTAATTATAATAACATTGCAGTAATAATGTTAGTTAAAAAAATGTTCAAGTTCTTTCCTTGTAAAGAACCCCAAAGCATTTTCACAGTATGATTACTTTGAATATACTAATATTAGGTCTTTCTCACTTTATTTAATGTGTTGCAGCTTTTCTTTTTATTCATGCAGTATATTACCAAAGGATTACCAATTAATTCTGCATAGATGCTCTGGTTTACAAGTTACCTGTTCTGGTAATAGTGATATGCTGTTAAGATATATATCTTATGGATTTTTTTCTTTAAGTGAACTATTCAAAAATTTTTATTCTGGTTTTCTACAAATTCTAAGGTATTTTGTTTTCATAAATTATGAAAGGAAAATGTCACAAGCTATCACTATTTCTGTGCTTTGCCTTTGCTGACAGCTGTATGATGCTCATTCAGTGCAGCAGATTGGGAGCTGAAAGTTTCATCAATAAATATGACTCTGATGGTTTCATGTCAACGGTCAAGGTAATGGCCTTTTATCATCCTGGAAACACACTTCCACAAGGTGCACGTATATTTTTTCTTAAACTCTTCTGAGAAAACTATATTTTTTTTTTCTCTCAATTTTAGTCACTGTGGTTTGTACATGAAAAGTAAAAAATTTAATTAAAGAAGAATTATATATTTTTTCTTATTTTATTACTGCATGCTGAAGAACAAAGAAATTAACTAAGATATAGTGTTAATTTGTCTTATTGTAAACTTTTTGTGATGACTGTAGAAGTATTTTAGAGTATTTTGAAATCTGTAGAAATAAAAAAGGAAACATCTAACTCACCTATTTGAAGATGTACAAAGAACAGCACTGAGAGGTCTACAGTTTCAAAAATCACAGAACAGCTTTATTCCACTTTAATGGGTTTAGGCATAGTTTTGTGTCACTGAAATTTTTATTATTGTTGATTTTTTTTTAATGGAATTTTCCAGTCCATTATACTACTAAAGAATTACTGTAACCCATGTAGATACTACCAGGAATAATATGGAACTATCTGGAGAAAGAAATGAGCATTATTATTGTTGCACACTTTCCATTTTACTTCTCTGTTTTACATATTAAATACTTGCTAATATTTAGATTTTTTCTTTAAGTTTTGACTGTTCTTAGAGCTTTAAAAATTTTCTGTTAAACATATTTATTGTTATTTAAATTAGATCTTAAGAATGGCAATATATAGGTTTCTTTGCCTTGATTTTTAGTTACATGATACTCAATATTTGGTGCTCAAATACTTTCTTGTAATGACAAATCTAGTGAAAAAAGATACCTACCACTGCAAAAACATTTCTCATTCCATGGCTGTATTACTGTTTTATATTTTATCAAAGAGTTTTAACATACATGTAAGGCTTAAACAAAAATATCTAGCTACTTTTAATGTGTTTATTATTTTGAAATGGTATCTGAGTTGCACAAATTTCCCTTTAAAGCACACATCCCACATAATACAGAAAATCAGCTCATTTCAGTGAATTCTGACATTTCTGGAAGACCATCTTCCAGTAGATGAATAACGTTTGTGAAACTACTGGGAGATACAGTTTTGGCCCTATCAGTCTGAAGAACACGGCCCTTTTTCATGTTAAAGCAGTGTTCCAGATAGGGTTTAGTTTTTTTACTTTTCTGCATGGGGCTTTTAGCTTGTCTGCCTTATTTTGTAGATTTGCTCAAATCAAAACAGTATGAAAATCAAACTGAAATTCTTTCCACGCATTTAAGGAAAGCAAACCAAAACAACGTAAAAATCTGTATGATATCCCTGAAAACAACTTTATTTTTACAACATCTTAACCTCATCTTAGTAGAACAGTAGTTTATTTGATGGAATTTGCATTATATGTGTCTAGTCCTTTTCTAGAACAATATTTTAAATCATGGTACTTAACTGGTGTAGAGAAATAAGAAATCCCAAATACTCTAGATGTTAGGCATGGTCCTACCATTCCTTTCAAAGACTTGGCCACCAAGCCTTCCCAGAAGAGGGGATGCTCTACTTGCATATGCTTGGGTAGTCTAGTGAAAGTTATTTATCATCTTGCTATCTGTTCAAGTAATACAATAGGCATGTAGCTCTCTGGCAGTGGCATTAAACATGAGCTGCTATTCTTTGGGAAGTATTTCAAAACACTAACTAAAACTTATGTTAGGAGACAGATTCTTTCCCTGGTCTCTTAAGTGACTTGATGGGGACCACTGAGATGAGGAAGAGGACCAGAATTGTGTGTTGTGGCCCTGTTGTGGCAGAGACTTGGTTCAGCAATGCAGTAACAGTCTTCATTCTCCTTCAACAGTGGTAGAACTGAGGACTTAAAATTCCAATCCTCTCATGCTAGCTGGCTTCAAAAAAGTAGAGATATGAAGCAGATAAGGCAACATTTTGCCAAAAGTTCATTCATCAAAAAGCTGCATATTTTGAAAAGGGTAAAAGTACTACTAGACCCATCAGGGATAAGTAAAGGCTATATACTATAGATTATTTTAATCCCCTTGCTAGATATAAAAGGGATAATTACATATTTGTGGTTGAAGCCATGTGGTGGAAAAATCAATACAACTTTTTCGTATGACACTTCATTAGTGTGAAAAATTTTAAAAGCTGAAAAGAACTGCCTTGCAATTAAATGCCTCTGCTACTTCAGATTCAGTAATGGGTTTGTATTATTATCTAGTTTATTTGAAATAGTGGTTGCACTATAGCAGTAATTGGAAAACATTGATTATGTACTTGTATATAGAAAACCTGGCAAATCATTACAGGGCATAGCAACAGTTAGTTAGCCTTACTAATGAAGCACTAATTGCTGTAAGTAGGTTAACATGTTAGTGAAACTACAGGGAGATAGAGCTTTGAAATTTTTTATCTGTTCAGAGTTATGTTGGTTTTAGCTTTTGTTTTGTTTTGTTTTTAAATCTCACTTTAAGAAATCTCATTTTACAAGCACAAACCATAAGATTCTCTTGATGCTATATTTGGAATAATTTCAGAGATTTGTTTGTGTTTTGATTTAGGGTTTGGGTTTTATTTTCATTTGCATATAATGTCTAGCATTTAAGTCATGCTACTTCTATCAACATGGTGACTTTAATGTATGTAAATGGCTAGTTGGAGTGAAAGGCTGGTTGGCTCGATTGATTTCCTTATTTTAATGCAATTATGTCATCCATGCTATATGCTTCTTGAACAATCTTTTTTTAATTAGACTGCTCTATGTTTGAAGAAGTAGTAGCTAAACTGATACAATATGGCCATTTGGGATACACTTTTTTTCAAAACATCTGTGAAAGTCCAAGAGCCCTAAATTTCTGTAATAAAATACATTAGAATCAGGAATAGTAATAAATAGATTTTATCTATTGATTTAGGAAGGCATATTATGGTTTCTTTGACTATAACATATCAACATATTTTGCAAGCTTTGAATCAGAAGCAAGTTAAACTTCACAGCTATAACCAATACCTTCTTAAAATAATCTCTTTAATGCTGATGGTAACTATTCTATATCTTCTATTGAGATGTATATCTAACAGGCTAGTATTAAAAGAAATAAAATTGCCTGTTTGCTGAATAGTGTATCTAACACTAAAAAAAAATGTTTAAAAGTTTGGCTCTGAAGAGCTAGCACTTATCTTCAGAGCACAAATTGGAAATTAGATTTCAATGAATGTATATGTTTAGTCAGCAGGTTAATGCAAATTTGAATGTTAAAATACAAATATTTTTTATAACAATTCCTGACATTTGAGGTGACAGCTGTTCTAAAAATTCACCCTAAAACATATACATTCTGGAATGCTTGACGATGAAGTATTTATATACCTGAATGCAAGAGGTCTAGCTAAGCTGCCAATATTTTGCAGACAGATGTGCACACTAGAGGCAGAGTATAGGATCTGCTTATATAGGCAGGTACCTTTTTAGCAAGTTTTGTGGCTGTATCCATCTTGAGACGGTTGCCTGCTTGAATGAGAGCAGCTGGTGAGACTGTTGCAACTTCCCAAGGGGTACACTTGTTACAAGGGAAGAGGTTGCAAATCTTGTCATGTGTTTGCCTTTACTCTGGAAGGGGTCTTCCTCAGCACTAACAAATGTATTTGAATAGTAAGGAGCTACTGTAAGACAACAGAGAGTAACAACTGATTTTGAGTGAGGCTGGACAAAATCTAAGTGTGTGATGGTGTGCCATGATGGACAGTAGGAAGGATGAATTCCTGACCCACCCTGAAAGCCAGGGCACTTACTGGACCTCCTCACAGTGGCTGCTTTCTAGGAAATGGTTTTGTGGCAGCTCTCCTACAAGATGTGGTGCTCTCTGACCTCAAAACAGGTGAGTCATTGACCACACTGCCCCCCTTCCCTTGGTCTACCCCAGATGCTTGCTTAGGAAGGTGAATGCAGAGTTTGGCTGCATGTGACAGGTTGCAGAACCTCTGTGGCATCTCCACTGTCTACCTCCTTCCCACAATGTGGTGTAGCTGCTCCATTGCATTTTGATACTGCTTGGCCAGGATTTCCTTGTTTAAATAGGTGCTAAATTCTCTCTCGGATTCACAGGAATAATGCATGACCCCCTAAGAAGTTTTCATAATGACCTTGACTTATAGAACATCTTGGAACAATTCTTACATTGAAAAGTAAATCAATAACAACACATAAAGTTTACCAACCAAGTGTTAGAAAATGCCAGCTGTGATTCTTACCACATTCCATTAAAAAAAAAAAAAAAAAAAAGTGTGTGTGTTTTCAAAAGATTTTAAAGGGTAGGAGGGATTTTTTAAAGGGAAAACTGCTTCCAGTTGAGAGCTAGCCTCAACTAGTTCTGCTTTGACTCAGCTTACTTAACAATATTATACCCCTCTGCTCATAATAATGAGCTGTTTTGTGCAAAGCAGCTCATTATTATGAATGTAAGGGCGTGTTTGGACTAGTAAAGCAAATAATAAAAATTGTTGCCCATGTCACGTTTTTCCTTTGTCAATAAAAGATTTTCCTCAGGGTCAGAAACAATTATTGACCAGAGAAAAATCTAAAGTTCTATTTGGAAATTTTGCCTGATGATTCTGGACGTAGGGGAGCAAAGTTATGAAACTAAAAGTATGTGTGGTGAACATTATCTGCAAGGTCTTCTATGTTAAGGAAATCATGACATCTGCCAATCTTTCAAATTCCAAAGGGTAAAGTATGAGGTCCGTTAGGCTGTCATTGAACATGACAGGCTTAATGTCAAGTTTATAACAGAAAAAGGGCAATCTTATTGTGGTTTATTCAGTTTTATGTTGCTTGTTCAGTAGAAAAGCTCATTTTTTATCTAATTTATAGCATTTGAAATACCAAACAGTTTTTTTACATATCTCTTGAGCTCACAGCTCCTCCTGACTACCCCTTAGTCGTTCCTTTAGGGAGCAGTCTTAAATCCTTCCAATTTAGCATCTATGTGAGACCAGACAATTGTTTTACTTGAGCATATCCTTCAGTTGTTATAGAGCTGTTTCTAACTCCAAACAAATTTTAGTTTAATTACTGCTTAGAAGATTTGCTGTATTTTTTATCTAGGTTACCTCTCACTTGAGCTCATTGGGCTGAAGAAAGAATTACTCCCTGTGCTGTTCTGCAGCCCTTCTTGTTCAGAGCTGTAATTGGCCCTGTGTTTTTGACTTTTTGCTAATAAGCACCTTACTTGCTCTCCCACTAGACTCAACCCACCACTTTTGTTTCATGAATTTTACAAAGGATTTTAATAGATGCTTTAGGCTATGCAAAATGTTATATGAAGGAAAGCATTAATGCTCTAGCCTTGACACAAAGGACGTGTGAATGGCTGCTTATCATTACCGTCAGGTATCAAAATTTTCATTAGGAGTTCTGGAGGACAAAAGGGGAAAAAGTGTAGCTATATGAAGGAATATTAACCTATACTGTGTAACCGACCACAATTGCTTAGCATTTTACATTAACTCTCCTCAGACAAGGGCTCTCATTATTTTTACACATACATAATAACCGCTTATTATAGTGGTACAGTTCATACTGATACATTGTAGATAAGGTTGTGTCAGCACTTCAATTATAAACCCTATTTTCAGAGGTTTAAAAGGCAGCTGTAAAAATTTACTCCAGACAGAAGATTGGTTTTCTAGCTTTCTGCCTCGAGCAATATTTTTTTAAAAAACCAATTAAAACCAATTGGCTGTTTTTTAAGCTACAGAAGTAAACAAAACAAATTAAGAGGTTTAAAGCACTACTTGCACTTCTGTAGCTCACAAAGCTTTATCCAAAAAAAAAAAAAAAAAGAGAAAAAGAAATTTAGAAAGCAATCTCTTAATGTTATACTTGCTGCAGCATTCTGCCAAAGAAATATATACAAGGTATTGTGCCAGAGGGTTATAAACTAGTATACCATATCTTAAAATTATTCACTACTGAGTGCATCAGAATTTCTTAACAATTTCTTAATAATTTTTTTTTTTTTTTTTCTCCAGAATATAAGTCTGGAACTTGCTGTCATCAAACACATGCCTAATTTTTCTGAAGTGCTCACTCCTTCATGAGATGAAAAGAATAATTTAATATTAGGCTGCTTCTTAGGTTTACTGGGAAACCAAGGTGTGATTTTTTGCAGCCACATACACAGCAGCAGCAGACCCAAGCACTATGCTGCTGGGGATATCTCCTGAAAGCTTTCCAAGCCACTACAGCAAAACAGTGGTCAGGAAGCAGTAGAAGTGGTTAAGAAGGCTTCTGTAAATTACATGAGAGTTTTCTGCTTGTCACCAAGGTTGGCACTGACATCTTTGCAGAGATGATGGAGATTGGCTTCCTTCCCTGCTTTGCACTATGCTGTTACTTATAGAGATGATCCTACTGGTGAGGTGCTTAATAGAGAGAGGCTTAAACCATCCGTCTCCAGGTGACTTATGTCTTCAGTCAGGATGTGACACGTTAGCACTTTTCACCAACAGTGTCATGAGTACATGCAGGCCCTCATGCTTGAGAGTGGCCAAAAGGTCCTTGAAAGTTCTTGAGCAGAGGAGTGATGTGTCTCAAGTTGAGTCTGAAAACTTATACATAAGAGATAAGATACCTCCTCCTCCTTGAATCTGGAAGAGGAAGGTGTGTCTGTCATTTTCAGAGCTCTTCCCTTGAGTTAGTTAATTCTGTGCACAATGTGCAAGTGCTGTGCATGGTGGCCGGAAGAGCGCTGCTGGATTTTGTTCTGTAACTGTACACAGCAGTGAGAGAGAAAAATAACAGCACACCCATGGTTATGGAGGTTACTTGGGAGGTACCCAAATTAGTCAGCTTGATGTCCCAACATTTCAGCCCATCTGTTCAAATAGGGATTTACCCACTATTGTGAATTGTAACTTGCTATCTACTGGGTAATATTATGCATTAATTTCTGCAAATGGATTTAGGTATGACACTTCTGACAGTTGTTTAGCTGAATTGGATTAATAATGCATTTTTATAACCCTCTTTTCACTTAAAAATATATTAGTGCAATGTTTTGAGAGAGTCTCTAAATTTAAAATAAGTTCTTTAAATAAAGTTGGCTCATAGTGATAAACATCGGCAAAAGAAAAAAATCCCCATGCCTGTTTTTGAAGCCTTGTCATTAATTCAGAAGTACTTGCTGTATTTCTCCCTAAAGGATTTCATGAGGGCATGCCACATTCCAGAAATGTGGATGGGCAGTGCCAATGCTCTATCTCTTACTATAAGACAAAGGGACAAATCCTGTAGTTGTTCCTAGGTATTAGCTCAGTTTGAAAGACATTTTTCCCTGAGGAAAATGTCTGGAACTTGGGAAGAAGTATAAAGGCGCCTGGAACAATGGCAAGGTTTGGAAATTAAAGTATTCCAATTTTTTTTTTTTTTTTGAGGTGGCAATTTATTCAAATCAGACATATTCCTTGAAGCCCCGTGTTTGTTTGCTTAACTGTTTTTATTATAACTTAGTGTTAACATCCCAGAAATCAGTCTGTTAATGATAATAACTTAGTAAGATATTGAACTTCTGACACTCTTGGCTTCCATTAGTTCCCCTCCTGGCAAATAGACTGCCCTTAAGTTCCACATCAATAACTGTCTGTAATCTAGTAACTGCAGTAGTTGTTTACAGAGTAAACTAACCCAGAAGATGGTTGTTGTAGGGTACATTTGTGCAATCTGTTCCAGTACTGCAGCATCTGCTTAGAGCTTTCTTGCACTGAGGCTGTCATACAGGCATGCTCCTGGAGGCACTGGTGTCTACATGACTCAGCTTCTGGTTCCAGGCAGAAAACTGCTGCAGCCTGCCTTTCTGAATAGAAAGGTTAGATGAGGTGTGGAGTATCCCATAATCGCATCTGTCTGCCTTGTAAGGCAATAGCTACACAAGCATGAAATGTAATAAGAAGGAAAACACTGAAAAGAAATGTGAAAAGGTAGCAAAGTTCATGCATCATAATGCAGTTTCTATCTTAAAAAAAAAATTCAAATTGAGTTCTAAATTTAAGGCAGTCTTGTGGATGAGCTAATAGTATTATTAGCTCCATATAGAATTGCAAAATTAAGAATTGAGACAGTCAGACAGGTTCTGTCTGGACCAAAGGATTCTTGCTGTGTTACAGTTCTCTGATCTTTCCTGAAAAAGCTGTTTGGTATGTGTTTATTGAGAAGCCAGTGAAGATACAATATATCCTAAGAATTTTATGGGGCAGTGAGCCCAAGTGTATTGAAACTGCAAGAACCCAAGGAATGAGTGTGAAGCAGCAGAGACCATGCAGTTGAGCATGCACATGGTGACTACTAAGAAGGCAGAGCTGGCAAGTCCATGACCACTGTACAAATAGCATTAAGCAAAGTGATTTGAAGCTAACAGTGGGGCAGGAAAGAATGAAATCTATCTCTCCAAACATTGCAAACCAATCCCTCAGGTTTCTGTGGAGGGATGCATTATGCCCTTGCACATTTCCTCAAATATCCAACATACTGTAAATTACCTGCATGTGTTGGATTTTAATGCAAGAGACATGCTTACTACTAAATAGAAAGAACACATACTCTGGATACTCACTCTTTTATGCT
Source organism: Corythornis vintsioides (assembly GCA_025447755.1). Lineage (NCBI taxonomy): Eukaryota > Metazoa > Chordata > Aves > Coraciiformes > Alcedinidae > Corythornis > Corythornis vintsioides. The sequence continues at coordinate 26,805 of JAOEGS010022682.1, read as the reverse complement.
GAGTCATAGGTTATCCCACAATATTTAGTGTCAATGAGGGACCATTGCATTTGTCCCTTACGTGGAACTGCTTCCACAGGAATTTCACAAAATGAGATAAAAATATGTGGTCAGCCTTATAAGAAAGGTTGCAATTATCTTGAAAAAAACCCCAAACCTGGATTAAAAAAAATATTGTTGAGGAATTGGATTGTTTTTTTTTATTCTCTACAGAGAGATTTAAATTCTAATTACAGGTAAGGGAGGTATGAGTAGAAATTTTTGGTAACTTTCTGTGTGCTGTCTTCCACCACAGGGATGGTGTTTAGTATTCTTCACTTCTTTGAAAGCTTATCTTCTTTAAAATAAGTATTCAAATTTTTAATCCAAATGGGACAACAAATTTTTTGGCTCAGTCTAGCTATCTGAGATCAAATGCAGGTAGAATATAGAGGATTTGCTCCAATTAGCTATGGTTAGAATAGAGTTACAGGACCTGTCCCTTGGGAGGTGTAACAACAAGGGAATGAAGTCAAGCAGTTTGGTCTCAAGTATGTCCCTCAAACTGAAGACATTGCCAAAGAGTTGTTTCTGGTCCTAAATAATATATTCAAGTGGTTGGTTGGTTTGTTTGTTTTTGTTGTTTGTGGGTTTTTTTTAGTTTATTTTGTTTTGGGGTTTTCCTTGTTTCTGTTTTTGTTTTTCCTGGTAAGTTCTAGTTTATGTTCTAAAAATAGGAGAAACATAGTTGACAACTGTGAAATGCAAGGCAAGTTATATAAGCTATAGAAAGGGCTGGTAGAATGTCTGCTACTTCCAGTAATTGTAAACTATGCACAGAATTCTATGGTCTGTAAACTTTTGATAGTAGAACTGAAGAAGCATTTAAAGAGCAGCATGGTGAGTACATTCAAAATATGCAGAGTAATAAATATAAACCCCCAGTACTTTTGACTAAACGTAGATATTGACAACTAAAACACCTCAGACACAGAACCGTGATTGAAAAAAACATAATGCCATAAACTTACAGACCAGAGAAATTTTATCTTCTCCCTTTATACATTAGCAAAGTTTCTGCAAAACACCTTTGATGGTTTGTGTCTGCAAAAAGCAAACCAGGTTGAAAGAGGAATTGGAGAAAACAACAAAACTTTCCAAGGTGGCTACAACACTTATTATTTAACTTCAGCAGATGGATCCACCTTAAGAAAGGTCCAAGGAGTGAGATGGAAACCAAATACAGTCAAAGGAAGTTTGGTATGTGGGTGTCAGGTTGTCAGTAATCTGACAGCTGTGGTAACTACCCTCTAATCCAACGGCTCCAGCCACGCACTTGCCTGACAACGCATGGACTGACTGACAGCTGAAGAGCGGGCACTTTTTACAGGCAAAAGTGACATCCAGTCTATTAAGGCTGACAAGCACAAAGAGGAGATTTGCCCTGAATGGTTTGGTATTGAAGCCTAGTAAAGGGGTTATTTGAAAGGTCTTAGAGAAAGTGTCAGACTCAAGCTCAGATGATAACAATATTGTAATGATAGCACTGGACAATGAAGTGCTATGATTGCCCATACAGGTCAGGAAGATTGCATGTGGATATTGAGCTCCAGAAGCCAGTTTACATCTGCAGATTCTCAAAAGCAAACATGCAACAGCACCAAGACCAGTCTTTGTCAGAATCTTAAAGATGTATTTTTCAGTGCATAATAATCTCAGTGCCTTAGTTATTTTTGCTCTGTCATTTAAGGGAAAAATTGGCAGTAGGAGCAATTACTGAAGATAAATGGATAAGATACAAATGCTGAAACAATGTTACATTGTGGCTTGTATGTTAAATCAAGATGTGCAAACTAATTTCCTTAGTATTGAAAATACACAGTAAGGGTGAAAATACCTGTATTTCAGTCCAAATGTTGTTTGAATTCAGAAGCAATGGGAAAATATGAGTCTGTTACTGCAATATAAAGTCATACATAGATATATAGGATAAAAAGGAGCTAGTTAAGTATGAAAATACCCAGCGTTGTATACTAGCTAAGCAGATGACGGGTATTGTGAGGCTCCAGAAAGTGTAACAAACGAGATCATTCATTATAGTGGGATCTGTATCTGCTGCTGAGTAGCATGAAAACCAAACCAGTTCCTTTTTTAGTAAAGATCTTAAATTTATGTTCTGCTTAATTTTTCATATTAATCATTCATATTAGAATACAGTAATTGATCAAATGGCAAAGTGAGAGGTTTTTGGTTGGTCGGTTTGGTATGGGTTTTTTTGGTACAGAAGCTTAATTCTGTAGGCAGCTTCCTCACGGTCCATGTTCTCCTTAGTACTATTCTTCAGATCCCTCATCTAGCATGCACAAACTAAGTTTCAGGCTGGTTTTCCAAGCAGGAGTAGCACCATTCAACAGTTAAGATATCCTGTACCATTTGCTGATTCTTAGAAAAGACCATTAGAAATCTGTTAACTATGAAAGTGATCCTGCAATTAGGTTATTTTTTCTCCAGATAATTTCAGGAAGTTTTCCTTTCCATCAGATTACTCTATGTAATTCCAGTCTGTTACCTGAATCTAGTCTGACTCAGTTTTGTGTCTCATTATCACTGAATTTCCTAGAAAATAAAAGTTTATAAACAAAGATTAACTACATTAAGTTTAAAAGCAACTCAGATTCTAAGTGCCAGGACACAAGAACAGCCAAATCAGTGTCCCTGCCTGGGCAATTAAGAGTTTACAGGAAAAGGCTACCAAAATCTGCATGTGGTTTGATTGCCAGTGGGTGAACAGTCAAGGCTGAAGTAATTTCTATTCATTGCTACTGATTTTCAAATTATTGTCTTGAAGCAATGTGCTAAGATAAAGTATTTTGACAGCAATGAAACTGCTTCTGTTATTCAGAATACCAAAGAACTACCACAGTATGTGTCTAGTTGACTCAAATTTGTGCATAGAACCAGTAAATTGAAAAAAACAGACCTAAATAATATGAACACCACCACCAAAACAAAAATCCCATCAGTTAGGGAGAGATCACTGAAAGTGACAGAATCTTGGTACTCAAGATCAGTAAAGGTGTACCTCTTCTGCATGGCTCACATTAAACAGTTTGTGACACAAGGGATGCAAACAGTACACGTTAATTTGCATACAGATTTGTTCTTGCCCACCTTGAGCTTCTCCAAAATCTGTGTGATGGTGTGCTATGTCATGCTGTACAGTGAGATTTCCTACTAAACTGCTAGAAAAAAAAAGGCATCAACACTAGTGCCTATGGTGGTTGCTAGAAACTAGAGCATCTTTGCTTCACAGCTATTATTCTTGGTGGACGTGACACTTCAGGATATGTTTTAGTGGTCATATAATGTTGGGTAGATGGTTGCACTTAATGATCTTAGAGGTTTTTTCCAACCTTAATGACTGTGACTTATATTAACAGTGTCTTAATGCCTTGTTTCTCAGTGCATAGGATTTTAGTTTGTCTGCATTTAGTATATGTGTTAGATTGAGAAGGCATGCCTGAAAGCTTTCTCAGAGAAAGGGCAGTCTGTCTTCCAACTCTTTCTGTTTTTACCTTGTCTCTATTTTTTTCTTCTCCCACTAACCTTGATCTACTGCATAACAATTAATGACATTGTAGCACACTGCATCAGAACCTCAGACAAATGTTACATGCAGCAGCAAAACCCCTACTACTGGTGGAAGCATTTTTGTTTGAAATTCAAGGCATAATTTCAGGCTTTGCTTCAGGCATATAGAAGAGCTGGTGACAGTAACTGATGGTAGGAGTGGGTATGGCTTTTGACTGAAGAGAATGCAGGCAGATGCGGCTATGAAGAATGCAGACAGATGTTACGTAGGCTGGTTTAATGAGATGTGTAGATTCTGAATGGGTTTTGGACTTCCTCGTGGACTGAAAACCTTGTGACTTCTTTGCTTAAGTCCTTTATGCTACCATGAAATTTCTGAAATAGTTTTGTTCTGAGCTGTGCAAATAATTGTTTTCTTTCCTCTATGTGTTCTGGATTTCTGGAGCTTTTATGTGACATAGGTTCCAGTTGTTTGAGCTGGTAAGACCAATGAGTAGAGTTCACAGATTCACAGATGTTAGGGGTTGGAAGGGACCTAGAAGATCAGCTAGTCCAACCCCCCCACCAGAGCAGGATCACCTAGACCAAGTCACTCAGGGACAGATCCAGGTGGTTCTTAAGTGTCTGAGTGAAGGTATTCTGTGTGAATGTTGAAACCTGGTTTTCAAAGACATCCATACCAGTCAAAAGGAAAATTACATGGATACACCAAATGTAGTTCTCATCCTATAAAATATACAGCATGCTTCCACATGTTTGTGCAAGTCATATTTATGTTGTGTTTTGGGGTTTGTTTTGGGGTGGGTTTTTGTTTGATTGTTTGCTTTTTTTGGTTTGTAAACTAGGATTTGCCTTTATTTCCTTGCTGAAACTCCCCTTTTTAAATCCATGTATTGAGAGAAAAAATGTGTACTTCTGGGAAAATATTTCTTTGATTTGTTTAGTGTTTTATTTTAACAGTTTAATGCTATTTCTTCACTACATTAGGTTTTACTAAGGGCATCCAAAGCCATTTGCAGATTTTATATTTCTAGAAGCAGTACATGAATATATCATTTTTGGCAAGAGTTCAGTAGAAAAAAATTACCTGAAACTTGATGCCAGTATATTAGTGTATTTGCTGTTCTAAACTAAAATCCCGCTTGCTTACTATATAGTAGCCATCTGTCATTTACCAAATGACACATCCAATTTAAAACCACTAGGAAACCAAATGTTTAATCAGAATTTTAGGAATATTTGCTAACCATGAATCTTGAAGGCCTAAGTACTTCGCTATTACAGCACAATTTCTGGGACAAGTGCTGTGGTCCACTGCAGGAGAAGTACAAGTGCAAGTCAGCATCACTTTGGGTAGGTTGCTTTATTTGTCCTTTGCCACAGTTTTCCAATCTGTGGAATGGGAAATAGAGATTTTCCCATTTATAGGAAAGATACTGACAGGAGAGAAGGTTCAAATGTCTTTCTTACATCTCAGACATCCACTAAGTTTTTGTTAAACATACTTTCCAAAGGTATTATAAAATTCTGTAGAATATTAGATATTAAAAATGTGGTTTTTACACTGGAATTGTATGACATGGGATTTGATAGGGCAAGGAGCCTGTTTTAGTTGTGTGTTGCTAGGACTACGAGATACAAGAGCAGATCACTGAAATACAAACCTCCGTGATGGAAATCTTCACAATAGTTTCATACAGAGACTGTTTCCTCCTGGGTCATCAAACTCGGTCCCTTTGTACATTAAATTTTGTTGGATTTTTTCACTAGTATTAGTAATATTATCACCATAAACGCCTAAGTTACAGAGTTACCCTATATAAATATACAAAGTAAAATAAAACATTTACCCCAAGGAGCTCAGTTTAAACAGATAAGACAGGTGGTGATGTGAAATGATTCACCCAGCATCACAGCAGTAACAGGAAATCAGTCATAGACAGAGGTCTTCAAACTCCAGGCAGACCCAGGGAATTAGTCTGCCCTGGCTCCTCTAAGCTTCTCCTTGCAATGATGCTCTCCTTCAGGAGTTGTCCTGTTTATGTTCTTTCACTTCTCCAAATAGAAAATCCAATGTGTGGTGGATATAAAGTTTTAAATATGAGTTTATATTGGGAAAATAAAAATGCCTGATGATAAAAAACAGAAGCTGCTTGCAGTATATCCTGGGTGTGTTTCATAAGATGTAACTCCAACAATGTTGTAGGCTGTTTAAATCACACATAGAACCAAGACAAATGTATTTCTTTATTAGCATCTTTGCTTTATTATACTTTAGAATTTGCTGTTAACAGTTGTTTTTTAAATGTGGTAAGTGAATCTATTTTCCAGCAGTTTCCATATAGTAGTTGTGGAAAGCCTTGTATATTTAAAAGGGGGGGCGGGGGGTGGGGAATAGAGAGAATGACCTCTGAAGACCTGAAAAGAGAAAAATTGGATAATAAATGTTCACTCAGTCTGAGGTATTTTGTAAATCAGACCACTTTTATTTGGATATACTATTGTTTAATAGCCAATTTAAATTGGGACCAGCATCCTGATTCTGGACAACATGGCTTTTATTGGAAGTCTCTGCCACTTTTAAACATCTTTAATACATTTTAAAAATAGAACTGTAAAAAACAGTAACCAGACTTCAAAGCAAAGACATGTTGTGCCAGAATTACAGAGCTAGTGCTGCTTTTCACTGGTTGTAAAGCCTTGGGAGCGCCCTGCAGTCTGTCCCACGGTGATAAACACCAGGAGCACAGGCAGCTGAGGTGGGAGTACCCACTGAGAGAGCATCCTTAGCAGCAGGGGAGTGTGGGAGCTTGGACTCTTGTCCTCCAGCCTCAATCATCCAGCTTGTGCCATAGGGACGAGCTTCAAGATCTTTCAGGAGATAATCAGGGTCTTGAGGCATGGAATAGCAACATGATAATGGCGTTAGGATGACAAGGGTGCTTCCTTTGGTTTTGGTGCTTCTTGGCAGCATATTTCGTAGGGGAAAGTGTGGGCTACTTTTACTTGCTGCTCTGCATAAGAGTTTTTCTGTCAGAGCATGTTCTATACTGTTTAAAAAGTAGGGTTCCCAAAAAAGATTTCTAATATCTTAGTATGTTTCTCCAGGAGCAGAGTAGAGGAGTCTGTAAGTGTGATCTAACAGTTGTTTGATTGATGATGCTGGGAGAAATAGCTGGGGGGGTGGAGAAAACACTTATCTTTTTTGGGTTTTTTTGTCTCTTGCTTAATATGTAATACTTTTCATGTGCTAAGGTGAAGGCAGAGACTCTGCTGGATTAAACAGGCATTGGTCAACTGACCAATGGAGCTCTACCAACCTGAGCTGAAGATTCACAAATTCACAGATTCACAGATATTAGGGGTTGGAAGGGACCTAAAAGATCATCTAGTCCAACCCCCTTGCTCTGGAGTTGGTGTTTAGACCTGTATTTGTGGAGGATTAGATTCAGATGTTTCTCAAACAAGCACTGTCAGAGTGTCTATGGCACTTCAGCTTCATACTTCTCTTAGCTACAGGCAGGTCTTCTGAAGTACCATAATTTATCAGTGGCTTTGCTTATGTGTTACTGTTGCTACACCCCTCTTCCAGGACCATAGCAGAGTGTGTTCATGTGTGGGGACCCTCCTTAGTAGATTTCTCCATTGTGTATTTCAGAACTACTCGTGCTATCAAGTAGGAAGGTATTGTTGCAACACATCTTGAGAAATCGAGTTGAGATGAGTAGACTGCATCAACTGGTTTGATGCCACCTTCAAATAGGCAAAGATGTGAAGGGACCTCTCCAGTGACATATCTGCAGAGAATGTTCACCTGGGAATAGGCTAATTGCACACTTGGTGCCACTGCAAACCCACCTATGCATAACTAAAATGATCATGTATCTAACAACTGCACTGAATTTTAAAATAAATTTTAAAATAGTGATTATAGAGCTTCAGGGTCAGACATGTATCTGTTCAGTCCTGAATATTTTATTTAAAGAAGGTAAGATCTGTATCAAAGTGTTGGAAATTTAAGACCCAAAAATTTGCTTCACTAAATGTTCAATGGAAGAGCTACTGGCAGAATGTAAATTCATAGTATTTTCTGTCGTTTCTGATTTTACCATTAAAGAGAATTACAGCTTTGTTATGTATTAGAATCTTATGTTTAAATCCATAGCTGTTGGTATCCTTTGTAGAAAAAAATTCCGGTGGGTGTTTCCTGACATATCTGGGCTATTTTATATTTACATGTCACCATCATTATGGTTTCAAATCCTTTTACAAAATTTAAGTAAGGTGTCTGAATAGCCTACAGAGGGCTCTTACAGGTCTTTTTGTTTGTTGTTTTTTGTTTGTTTGTTGTTTGGTTTGTTGTTTTTTGGGGGGTTGTTTTTTTGTTAGTTGCCTTGTCTAAAGGAAGTCAGGATTGGTTACAGTTGAATTTATTATTATTTTTTATTTCCCAGCAGTGCTGTATTTGTGCATTTTCTCCCTCTTAACAGATTTAGAGTTTAGTTAACTCTAATACTACTACTAAGATTCTGGAGAGCAGGTTACCAGCAGTGCCCAAGAGAGCTGGTCTCTTCCAGATATGCTGTTTAACGTCCTCAGTGAGGAAAGAGGACCCAGCTTTCCCCACATCAGAAGGGATTTGTTACTGATGGTGCTGACCACACATGCAGCCCCTGTCACCTCCAGGCTCCCTAACTTGCAGGCTGTTAGAGCTGAGTACTGCTGCCACACACAGTGTATGTCAATCTTGGAAGGGGTTAAGCAATCTTGGAAGAAGTTGGCACTTGGCTGGGGAGCTCTTCTGGGGAGCAGGGCAAACCTCACCAGGTTCTCTGCTGTTTTTTTTCACTCCTATATTGTATTATTGCAGTATTCCCTATATAGGACTACTTTGGAAAGTACTGTTGAATCTCCAGCTGATACAAGCAATTGCTGTCGGCCTGCTAAGCATCATGATGAAGCCCATGATACTCTCAAATGGGACATCCTTCAGGGAACAAAGAAGCTGTCTCTATGTGTCCACATACCAGGGCAAGGGGCATGTAGTGTGGGGCTCTGTGCAAGCCTGTGGCCATGTGCTGGGGAAGAAACTCCCTGTGGCAGAGATCTCTGTTGCCAGAGGCAGTGCTATGGCCCTTGATGCTTCTGACTGTGCCAGTGTAGGTAGCTGTGGTACATGGTGGGCAGATTCTACCTGAGCAGTGAGGTGAGGCAATCAAACTGCTTTGTAGGGGCTTGGCTGCTATCCTGGGCATAAAGAGCATGTTGTTTAGTTAGGACTTGTATAATAATAAAAATAATAAGGCAGATAGGGGTTTGTATTGGATAATTTTGAGTTTCTCTGGTTCTTAGTAACAAATGCTGGTTTTTTTCCTTCCCAAGTTTCTTACAACCCCATTTTACATAGTTATTTGATTTCTTGCAGGTGTTTCAGGATAAGCACAGAATCAGAAATGTAGTGAGGACCTCAAGACAGTGCCTAATCTCACTTTTTGCATGGAGGCTTAATCAAGATGCCCAGTTGCCTGGCTTGCCATTCAGAGGGATGTTAGTGTGTGGATACTAGTTACAGGGCTGCCTTGTACACCTGTGGATATGCACATTAATACTATTGGTTACAAGCAAAGTGTAAAGGGCAGGGGGCTCAACAAGGTGCTGGGGGAAGGTCTCTGGAGTTGGTGTTTTTCACTGGCACCTGATAATAACTTGGACTAAAACCTGTAGTTTGAGGAAGAGACCAGTAGAGAATTTTACAAATGTAGACAAATATCTAAAGGATTTGACTCATTAAGCATTAGCAACAAATTGCACAGGAATGCCTGAATATTTTTTAAAAACCAGTAATGAGTAAGTTAAATACACAGAGGGATTTTCTTTTCTCAGAGGATAAACAAGAATTTTCTTATCATTTGCTGAAGGTCTGTGAGAAGGTGTTTTAATGGAGTTCAGGAAAGATGTATGAACAGAAGTATATAGCCATTACCTAGCAACCATTTAGTCTCTGGAAGGATTCACTGCTTTATCCATCTGAGGAGAGAAATTATTGTTTTCCTGGCACCAGTGGGTGCTCTTAACTTTTTTTCCTCAGTGCCCCCATGACTCTGCTACCTGTATTTCTCCTTTGTGAAGAAAGTGGTTAAGAAACAAGTAATAGGCTTGAGATCTTTCCAGGTAGTAAGTATCAGACCTGAAATGGAACTGGAAGTGATGCGTCTTGGTCTATTCAGTTTATTGCTTCTGCCTTTTCTTCCTATGGCACTCTATTGTAAACTTAAATTACTACAACATGGCAGAACTTTTACACTTTCATTAAACTGAAGGAGGTGTTAAAATTCTATTCTGATCAACATCAGAGAAAATACCTGTTTGAAGAAGAAATAGAATATCTGTATCTGTCTATGAATTGCAATGTAATTAGTACCTTGAAGTGACTTAATTTTTACATCAATATCAGATGCTTCTTACCTAGCAGCCCTGGAGATTTCCCTTCTGAGCTGAGGTTCTAGATGGTTCAACATCATGAAAAGTTGTAAATGGCTACGTTTAAGTGAACATTTTTAACAGTTATTTGTTTGACAAGTTTGGGGGGAAAGCTAAATAATGATTAGCATTCCCATTCACAAGAATACAAAAAAAATGATTATTCACTGAGACTAAATAAACTGTAGTAAAAATTATGCATACATGGTCACTCTTTATGGACCCATTTAAAAAATATAAAAAAAAGTACAGTTACTTAATTGGAAAAAAACAAACGAACAACAAAACAAACCCAAAGCAACCTCCCCCCACCCTGCTGTAGTTAATAGAGTTCTGCAATTGCATTATAATGTTTGATTTAAAGAGGGCTCTACAGGTACTCTACATTAATTTTACTTCATTGAGCCTATTTGTTATTTTGAGAATAAGGCAACACTACAGGTTACATCAGTAAACACTACTTTCATATAAACTGGATTTAATAATACATAAAAATAATCCTTCTGGCTTTAATACCTAATATTAGAGATTGATATGATTTTGATTATGTAACAGAATATTGCCAGTATAATCTTCATAAAAAGTCTGAGACTTAGAATTAATTTAAAAGTTATGCTCTTGCTATAGATGGGATGAATAAATACAAATTATTTATCTGGGTATCTTGGTTTCTTTCTTTATTAAGAACCCTCTGTATAATATTTTCTTTGTTTCAGGAACATTTTCTGGAATGCTGCCCACCCCTATTTGTTCTTACAGTAGGTGGAAATTAAAAGAATACAAAGGTGTCAAAACTAATTAACACTGATTATCTTTCCAGTGATATGATCCTTTCAAACCAAAACTTTTAATTCCTAGTATCCTTTGCCTATTGGGCTAAGTAGTCTAAAATAAGTGTCTCTTTTTATTTGTCAAACATTAACTGGAAGCTAAAGATCAAAGGTGAGACTAATAAGGCAGACATTGTAGTAGGTGTTTACTACAGGCCACCTGATCAGGATAAGGAAGTTGATG